>JACXGK010013052.1:0-13459 GCA_016801125.1 Novumbra hubbsi
CCACACAGGCAGGATATAATTACGTTATGTACTGTAGTTGACTTGACCACACAGGCAGGATATCATAACGTTATGTATTGTAGTTGACTTGACCACACAGGCAGGATATCATAACGTTATGTATTGTAGTTGACTTGGCCACACAGGCAGGATATAATTACGTTATGTACTGTAGTTGACTTGACCACACAGTCTTGTCTTCCAGGGCTCGGTCTTCTTCTCCTTCCCAGATGGGACGGGCATGCTCTACACCCTGCAAGGCACTGCTGAGGCCCCCAAGGTTGTGGCCACAATCAGCCATGAGATGCCCTGCAAGACCCAGTACACTCAGATGGTACCTGTTCAAAACTGGCTGGCCAAACCACAGAGGTGACCTGCTACTGTTTGACCATCACACTTCACTTCAAACACAGTACCCCGGCTTTGTTAGCTGCCAGTGTTAAAATGGTCTGTGTGTAGGTTCAGGGCTGTGGTGGAGATCATCAAGCCGGAGAGGGCAGACATCACTGTGACCCTGAAAGGCCTGGACTATCTGGATGTCCCAGCTCTGGCCCAAAGGGACTACAAGGTCTCCTTCTTTGCCTATAAGGAGGGCCAGTACAATGCCAAGGTGAGTAAAGATCAGGCATGTGCGACCTAAAACCTTAATTCATCACTCAGTGACCCACGTCCAACTAACCTCCACCCTCATTCAACTCAACAGGAGGTCAACTGGGCCCAGTTCATTTTGTGAAGCATACAAGACAATACTATATTCAGATATGTTTAGAGTCCAACAAACCGAACTTTGACTCCATGTTGCTGACGGACTGCTCCTGTTTAGGTTACCTTCCGTAACGAGTCTTCAGGGGAGTACCTGTTCTACCACCTGAACTTCAAGAACACCGCTCCTGGCGTCATAAACACCATAGACATGGTTGCCCCGCTGCGCCAGACGGCCTCTGGCTCCGTCAGGGTGGAGAACCCCCTCCCTGTTAGCGCTTCTTTTGGTGTCGAGTGCCGTAGCCCAGACGTCAGTGTGCCTCCACAGCTCACCGTGCCTCCACTTTCTAAGGTGTCTACGAGCCAACTCTGTCCATTGTCTTCGGTTTTCTTGGCATTCAAAGAACATCAAATCGAATGCAGAATTACTTAACTTTTCGGGGGGTTTATCTAATTTGCAGACCACCCTGTCCTTTGAGTACCAGCCCTTGCATGCAGGCGAGTCTACCGCTCGGCTCATTCTACATAACGGAGAGTTGGGCTTCTACCACTATGAGCTGTCCCTCAAAGCCCTGCCGGCACCACTGGAGAAACCGCTCCACTTCCAAGCCCCGCTGGGCAGCGGGCACTGCGTCTCTACCAAGTTCACCAACTACTCCCGCGCCAAGGCAGAGTACGCCTGCAAGGTACTGGAGCTCCTCAGAGTCCTCTGCCCACACTGCCCAAACACCTCATGCAGCACATGGTTGATGTCACCTGCTGAAGTCTCACCACCTTTCATATGTAGCGGAAGTTGGCCAATATCGCACTCATTGCCGCATTGCCGTGATCACCTGAATATATCGTCACCGGGAATGTATGTCATGTCTGTGATACATGATAATGTGATAATGTGTTTCGCGTTATAAAGCTGACAGTTGCGCTGCCCCTCTCAGACAGACAGTCCTGACTTCATCGTTGAGAAGCAAGTTGTGGCAGCAGCTGGCCACCATGCGGGCACCGACATCCCCCTGGAGGTGTGCTTTGAGCCCTGCCAACTGGGGGAGGTCCGTGGCATGCTCACCGTCTCCTCAGGGGTCGGTGGGGAATACATGTTCCCTCTCTTTGGATGCTGCACCCCTCCCAAAGCTCAGGGGCCCTTCCATATCAGCGCCGGAGGCAGTGTCTCTATCCCCTTCAAGAACGTGTTTCTCCAGACCACGGCGTTCTCCTTCCTGGTGGATAACCCGGCCTTTACCGTGAAGGGAGTGGCGACCATTCGGCCGAGGAAGTTCCACAACTTCGTGGTGACGTTTGAGGGGCCTCCCCCTGGCTCCAAAGGGCCCTGCACTGGAAAGCTGACCATCTCCAGCCCGCGTTCCGAAGGCCATGGACAGGGCATCTCCTGGGTTTTCTACCTGAACGGCACCTGTCCTGAGGTGGGCCAGAAAGAAAAGACCTAGAGGAGGTCCTCTACGAAGGACCTCCGGTGCACTGCATTTTTGTTGATGTAGCGAGCCAACTGTGTAACAGGTTTAGGTTAAGTTTAGGGTTTAAGTTAATACCTTTATTGAACATTTAGCAAAAAATGTTGTTTATTTGTTTTTAATACATTTTTACTAAGCTATACAGATTTGACATTCTTGACTAGACATAGTGTAGGCTTCACCCAGCTCATTCAGTTATATATTACAAATATACATACATGTGCTTGACCTACTTCTAAAGCCTAATTTATACATTGTGAGTCTAAATACATGATGTAATATATGGTATTTATACCAAAGATGTCTGTTTTATAAGTGTTGCTGGCTGTCATCTCCCTACTTTTCCTTCAATTCCTCTCAGAGCCACTAGGGGGGGGAATTACTCCTTTTCCAATGATTCCTTATCAACACCAGAGATCTCCGGTGTTCTTTTGGGGGGAACAGGATAGGTCGCCTGGATGCATGAAATGTAAAGAGTTTCAATTTGCATTAACAGCATTCAGTTGGTGTGTGTGTTTGTGTCTGTCTGTCTGTTCTTGTGCAGGTTGGGTGCCTTTGTTTTGGGACAGATAGCATTTTAATTTACCCTCATTCTCTCACAGTCAGTGAGTTGTTCAATTCCTTTCTATTTAAATAAGCACAGGGGATTGAGGTCTCCTGGCTGGGCTTTTAATTTGGTAAGTGGGTGTGGGGGGAGGGCAGTAATGAGGAACTGCACAGTATATTATTACTCTTTCCTAACCACAGAGTTCAAATTGTTCTTACTCTTTCCACAAGCTCTGTTGAATCCATTGTTTCTTTACTGCCGTGTCACCAGTCCTTGCCAGAACTCGCTTGGCCTTTCACAGAGCCCAGTCAACAGTAATCATGGCACGACATCCACCTGCCTTTTCTCCCGGCCACCTCATAATCTGTTGGTCTTATGAGGCCAGATTGATCCCAGTAACTCTGTCTTATGTGACCTCAACAGAAAACTGTGACTAAATGTACTGTTCTGACGGAAATGGCATGTTGTTTTTGTGATTGGCAATTTAAATCTGAGTAGCAGCTGAACAGCTCTCTTTTGTTAATAAAGCCTTTCCAGCTCTTTACTGAGGGGCCTCGCATTTGTCTGGGCTTGAACCCCCTGTACCGGTTGGTTGGCCTAAAGCCACCAGGCTGTCGATGCTCCAGTTAAAACAGAAGTCCTGTTGAGTGTTATTTCATCCGTCCAGGTCCGACTGGCTGTGTCCCGCTGGAGATGGATGAACATTCCTGTCAATAAATCAAACATGAATGGAAGCAGCTGCAATAACAGCTGCAACATCCTCAAACGAAATATTCCCATTGAGACGGTAATAATGATGTCATTATTGTTCCATTATCAAATAAATTCATTCTTCTCTACGGTGTCATACTCTGAGTGGTTTTGGCTAATTAAAGGGAGAGACCTCTGACCTGGAACTTATTTTAAAAGGGAGCTTTTCTAGTCACAAAGGTAATCTTGTATGGGCCTTTACACCTGCGCATCAGTTATTAGCGATGAGGTACTTCAAATTAAGGCTCCAATAAAACATGTCGGCCTTCAGAAATCTCATATTTTATGAACTGATAAAAGGTCAAAGGTTATCGAGGCAGGTCATGGAGGAGAATGAATGGATACTGATATGTAGTTGAATATCCTTCCTACGCATCACCAAGCAAATTACTTTCACAGGGGTGGATCCCAAAATAAGTGTTAGGTGATTAAAATTAGATGTGTAAGACATTTAAATGATTAAATTATGAAATGCTTAATAATTCCACATTGTCCAACAAATTAATATATATCTCAATACCTATTGGTTCTGGGACACTGATTATATGAATGTCATAGGTGTAACAAATACCTATGCATACATGCTTTGTACCAGGTGTTCTTGTTTGTTTGTCAACTCTGGGATCCATTGAAATATGTGACTGGCTGACTGTTTATCTTTTCATAATCAATTAAATGTCCTTGGTTTGGCTTGAGGGATGGTCTGCCCAGGGGATGGTCTGCTCAGGGGATAGTCTGCCAAGGGGAAGGTCTGCCAAGGGGAAGGTCTGCCCAGGGGATGGTCTGCACAGGGGAAGGTCTGCACAGGAGATGGTCTTCCCCGGGGATGGTTTGCCCGGGGGATGGTCTTCGTCTTCCCAGGGGATGGTCTGCCCAGGGGATGGTCTGCCCAGGGGATGGTCTTCCCAGGGGATGGTTTGCCCAGGGGATGGTCTTCCCAGGTGAAGGTCTGCCCAGGGGATGGTCTTCCCAGGTGAAGGTCTGCCCAGGGGATGGTCTTTGTCTTCCCAGGGGATGGTCTGCACAGGGGATGGTCTTCCCAGGGGAAGGTCTGCCTAGGGGATGGTCTGCACAGGGGACTGACTCTAGGGCCAACTCTGCTTAGTCAAAGCTCTTCCAATCTCCAGGGGATGATTCAAGAGTCCATAGATATAACCATTTAATCATAAATATATAGCAATTTTAATTAAACAGCTTTAATCCAAGTAAAGTAAGAAAATAAATAAACATCTGAACAGATGAGGTACGGGTGAGTTGTTCGTGCATACAAGAAAAACCCTTGAACATGACAACAGTCGAAGCAGTACTGTAAAGAAGAGTAAGAAAACTCTGACTTGGGACGGAGACCGTTGAATAAAGGAAAAGCAGCCAGACTGTTAAATCATTCCAGGTGACTACCTTGTTAAGCTGGTTTAGAGAATGCAAAGAGTGTGCAAAGCTGTCATCAAGGTAAAGGGTGGCTACTTTAAAGAATCTACTTAGGATTTTTTGGGGGTCTGCGTAACAGTTTTTTTCCCCCACGATTCAGTATGTTTTTTTCAGTTTTGATGTATTCACTGTAATTCAACAATGTGTAAAAGGTCAGGATCATGTCTGGCAATATTCTTACAATATAATTGACAACAGACATTCCCGTAACCCTCTAAAAGTTTGAGTAGAGGTCTTTTTCCGGTCTATGATGATGTAAGAGAGGAGGGAGGGATTGCCCCCATAGCGCTCAGCATGAACGCTCCTCGGCAAAAGGATGTGTGAACAAGCAGCGCGCTACTGCAGGGACGGTGTCCACAAACTGCTCCAAAAAGAACAACCAAAACTTCGGGCTCAGGACAGCAAAGAGCAACCAAAACCCGTGGACCAGGACAGCGAGTCAGCAACGGCTGCACAGTCCGGAAACAGCGGCGCCCAGCCCGGTGGAATTGACGGGCTCGTCCGCTGGATAGTCACCAAGATGAGCGACAACAAAAGCATCTCTACCCGGGAGTACGCGAAGGAAGAGGCAGCGGTTGCCCAAGAGCAGTTCTTCGCACCAGAGCCACGTAAAGGCATCTCTGTAATACTTGACGTATGTGTCGCTTATTTACTAAATTGTTATTTTGAAATGATTATTTGATACATGTCAAAAGACAAATTCCATTATTATTCTGCGCGCATTTACGCGAAAACATCTCTTGTGAAATCTTGTACGTTTTTATATCGCTGAATACACACGCATTCACATCAAAATGTATATAAATAAAGTTTCGCTAATCTGTATCCAACCAATATTTCCAGAACCTAAACGGTGGACGAATTCTAAGCACCTCCGTAACCAAATCAAATCGGCCAGTCAAGTTGTTTAAATAGATTTGCCTGGTGCGTGTAGTCTGTACAATATTCCCTTCCCTCAAATTGATATTCATTGTTATAAATGCTGTATGTTACAAGCTGAATAATGTATTTAGATGCTAATCATAACAAATAACCAAATACAGATTAATATGCTACCTCTGATAGCCAGGCATTTTGTATTTATACAATGCATTAGCACGTCTTTGCAGGCATACCTTTTAATAATTTATAAAGCTTTTGCAGTGTACTGGCAATTAAGCTGTAGAGTAATCTGATGAAGCTGGTCTCAGCAGTATTGATTTACTAGGTCACAGAGCTGCCACAGTATTATTCATTGTTGCCTGATAAATATGTATATCTTATGCTCTTTCCTGCAAGGATTTACATATTGTTTTAAGGGGAAAGTAACTTGAAAGACAGTGAGAGGAACTAGTTCATTTTTAGAACCAACGCCCGATAAAGAGGAGACTCAACCATTAAACCATTATAGCTGTTTGAGGCTACTGTGTGTTTTTGTATGTGTGTGCTAGATGTATGCATGCTCATGTGTTTCAAAGGAATATAGAGGAGAGAAAGGATATAAATATTTAGGAGAGAAAGGATAGAGGAACACTGAGAAAGTTAATATACAGAAGAGATAGATAGAGGCTTGAGTGAGATGAGGAAGAGAACCGAGAAAAGAGAGGCTAAAAAGAAATTGAGTAGCTAGAGAGAGGGAGGAAAAGAGAAAGATAGAGGCAAGAATGAGAGAAGAGAGAAAAGTTAAAATAAGAACTATAGATATAGATAAAGGGTAGAGAGAGAAAGAGGCAAGAGAGAATAGATACAGTGTAGAGAAGGAAGAGATATAGACTAGACATTAGAGAGAGAATATAGGCTAGAGAGGGATAGAGTTTTGAGCGAGATAGAGGCCAGAGAGAGATTGAGGTCAGAGAGAGAGAGAGAGACCAGAGAGATAGAGGCCAGAGAGAGAGTCAAGAGTGAGAGAGATGGGCAAGCGAGAGAGATTGAGGCCAGAGAGAGAATAGAAGGTAGAGAGAGAAGAGATTGAGATATGAGATAGACATTAGTGAAAGATATAAACAAGAGAGATAGAGGCTATAGAGAGTAGATAAAGAGCCTAGAGTGGGATAGAGGCTAGAGAGAGAATAGATAGGCTAGAGAAAGACAGAGACTATAGAGAGATGAGATAGAGATTAATGAAAGATATAGACAAGCAAGATAGAGGCTAGAGAGCAAATGTCTTGAGAGAGACAGGAGAGAAACATACGTGTATAGAGTGGTCATATAAACTCAACTTTAGGGAATGTTTATTCTTCATTACGATGTGTGTAATTTGCCTGTTTTCACCAAATATGACTTTCTCTGCTGTGTCTACTTCTAGTTTTGACAACACATATCCATCATTAAGAAGGAGTCATAGACCTTTATCTGAAGGTATTTGAGTGTTGATTTAAATATACAATACAATGGACAATATATTTACATGCAAAATCCCAACTTAAATCTGTCATAGAATGGACAAAGATACCAATGCTGAAAATGTGGATACTAAGGCTAGAAATAAGGGCAGACATCTGTGAGTTTCTAGCCATTACATTGATAGACATTTTTAAGGAAACGCTTAATTTATATGGCAAAAACTATTTCTATGTTACATCCTTGGTTAAATACTGTATGTAACATAGTCAGATACATTCAAATCTTACATATTTATTAATCAGAACGAGTCATAACACAATGGCTGTTGTCGGGGGTGTTATCCGTAGTACCGTACCCTTAGCATGATAACAGTAACAGTAGACTGCTCACCCTAGTAGATATATTGATTATCTTTATATTTCAAAATAAAGCTTTACATGTTCATTCTATACACAATTTACACAAAATACTCTGATATACTGTCAGAAAATGTACAAATAGGACAATATGTATTGGTGTTATATGGCCTGTTAAATCTTCTGAACCTTAGATGAAAGCAGTGTATTTTAGCTTCGCCCTAAAAATTAAGGCAACACTTAAATCACACATTGATGAACAAAATATATTAATTAACTGTACATTGTATAGTTGAGAACAAAATGGCATAATAATGGTAATTGGAAACAAAATCACCAACTGAGGGCTGGATTCAAACTCAAATTCAAACTCTAATTGAATCACAGGCTGTTCCAACTTGAATTTCATCACAGCAACCCAAAATGATACCCAAGAGTGTGTATGGCCCCCACATGCCTTTATGTACTCCCAACAACGTCTGGGCATGCTCCTGATGAATACTTTGGGCATGCTCCTGATAAATACTTTGGGCATGCTCCTGATAAATACTTTGGGCATGCTCCTGATAAATACTTTGGGCATGCTCCTGATAAATACTTTGGGCATGCTCCTGATAAATACTTTGGGCATACTCCTGATGAATACTTTGGGCGTGCCCCTGATGAATACTTTGGGCATGCTCCTGATGAATACTTTGGGCATGCTCCTGATAAATACTTTGAGCATGCTCCTGATGAATACTTTGGGCATGCTCCTGATAAATACTTTGGGCATGCTCCTGATAAATACTTTGGGCATACTCCTGATGAATACTTTGGGCGTGCCCCTGATGAATACTTTGAGCGTGCTCCTGATGAATACTTTTGGCATGCTCCTGATGAATACTTTGGGCATGCTCCTGATGAATACTTTGGGCTTGCTCCTGATAAATACTTTGGGCATGCCCCTGATGAGATGACATATAGTGTCCTGAGGGATCTCCACCCTGGGAATCAGTTAACCCCTGGACAGTCTGTAGCGCTACTTGGCAGCACCAGATGCACTGATACATAATGTTCCAGAGGTTCTCAATTGGATTTAGGTCTGGGGAACGTGAGGGCCAGTCAAAGAGAGCATCAATGTCTTCGTCATCTAGGAACTGCCAATGCAATCTGGCCATATGAGGCCGGGAATTTTCATGCACCATGAGGAACCCAGGGCCCACTGCACAAACGTAAGGTCTGAGGAGGTGTCTGCAGAGTTCATCTCAGGACCAATCATGTTACCGTGGGCTAGGTCTGTGCAACCCTCCATGGATACGCCACCCCAGACCATCATGCCAAATGACCATTGGTCATGCTAGATAATGTTGCAGGTAGCATACGATCACCACTGTGTCTACACAATCTTTGACGTCTGTCTCATGTGCTCAGTGTGAAATTGCTCTGTGAAGAGACAGGATGCCAATGGCGGACCTGCCAATTCTGGTGTTCTCTGGTGAATGCCAATCAAGCTGAACTGTGCACTAGTAGCACATTTTTCAGGGCTCAGGTAGTGCTCTTTCAGTGCTCTTAAGAATGTACTGGGAGACACAGCAAACCTTCTTGCATATGGATGTTCTATTCTGGAGTAGCTGGACTACCTGTGCAACCTGAATTGGCTGCAGGTACTGCGTCATGCTACCAGTAGTGAGAAGGACACTTGTAAATTGCAAAACTAGGGAACAATCAGTCAGGAAGGATAAGGAGGGAGCAACTGTCTGTGGCCACCACCTACAAACCATTCCTTTTTGGGGGATTGTCTTTCTGTTACCTCTCCAGTGCACCAAAACAAGTGACATTGATTCACAATCAGAGGGATATCCCTGAAGTTTAATTGACTTGGTGTTATACTGTGATTATTACATGTTCCCTTAATTTATTTGAGCAGTGTGCATAATGCCCCAGAAAGCTTTACTCTCTGTTAGAATCAATAATTAGTATTATAGAATGAAATTGTCTTAATATTCGCGTGGCATGAGTAAAGCTAATCAATCAGACACACGTAGTCATCTTGATGAGACAATAGAAATCGTCATTCTGTTCACTTGGAACGAAATTGCTCTTGGCTTTTATGCTTGTTAGAAGGTGACACTCTTTGATGTCATTTTCATTCTTTATTTATCCATTTGGGGTTTGTCCCCATTTTTTGTCCAAGAAACTGGGTCACCTACATAACGTGACTCAATGCTGTCAGGCCTGACAAATGGATAATCAGACGAGCACCTAAACACCAAATGGGCCAATTTTATACTAACACTTCTGCCCCTTGTTCATTAGTCATGCCCCACTTCTTCTTCTTTCAAAGAAGGTTGTTGTAAATTTTATATTTCAATGCACCGTTTTAATAATGTCAGCAAGAATATGCCTCTCTAGATGGCAGTCACCTGTATTAAATCAAGCAAGTGGGAATGGGCCTTACCAGAGGATAGTCACTGGTACTAAATCTAGTCAATGAGGATGGGCCTTTCTAGAGGATAGTCACCCATGTTAAATCAAGTCAGTAAGGATGGGCCTTTCTAGAGGTTAGTCACCCATGGTAAATCAAGTCAGTAAGGATGAGCCTTTCTAGAGGATAGTCACCCATGGTAAATCAAGTCAGTAAGGATGGGCCTTTCTAGAGGATAGTCACCCATGGTAAATCAAGTCAGTAAGGATGAGCCTTTCTAGAGGATACTTACCCATGGTAAATCAAGTCTTTGAGGATGGGCTTTTTTAGAGGATAGTCACCTGTGTTAAATCAATTCAGTGAGGATGGCCCTTTCTAGAGGATAGTCACTCATGGTAAATCAAGTCAGTAAGGATGGGCCTTTCTAGAGGATAGTCACCCGTGTTAAATCAAGTCAGTGTGGAAGGGCCTTTCTAGAGGATAGTCACCTGTATTTATTTTCCCTCCCCATCCCACCCCTTATTAACACCTCCGTCTCTCTCCTCATTCTCTCTGCCCTCTATCTTTCTTGCAAACCTCCTGCTTATTTTATCCACATCTTATATTTTAGTTTTTTTAATAATCTTCTTTGTCCTTAGATTTGTATTACAAAGCGCTTCTCTGATAGCAGAAGATATGAATGCTTAACCTCAGCAAACAACACCGCATGTAAATATTAAATTCAATATGGCCTCGGCTAGCAGCGCTAGCTCATGTGGAGAGGAAGATAAATTGTTGTATTGAGCTGAAATCATTAAAAATATATTTTACTTAGCCTAATTCTCTCTACATATGTGAGAAAATAAAAATAAATGAAAATAAAACAGCATGGGACTAACTACTGCTACTGAATAATAATGGTCATGTTGGGTAGCCTGCCTGAAATATGTTGATGACATGTTGATTTACTGTGTATGACCTTTCAACCGGTTGGCCACTCATTGACCGGTTGGTCTCCTTTCAGTTTTCAGGTTTTTTGTGATCAATATTTTTCCTTTATTTACGCTTAGATCAGTGGTGAAGGAATTTCTGCATCAATAATTTAAAATGGCATGATATTTTTTTGACAGTAACAACAATTATCCCTAATCCTCATCTACACCCTCTTTAATGAAGATATCGTAGAAGTTGTCTTATTCCCCGATAACATTAGTCCAAATGGTAACGTTTCTTTTCCAGCACCGTGCCTACACAGCTGTTAGTGATGTCCAACAACAAGAGCATCTGTGGATGCCAAGTTAGACAGGAGCCAATGCAAGGCAACCATTTCTGTAGTTTTGTAGTATTTGAAATTAGACTTTGTATTTCCAAACCAGGTTCAGACATGTGCCTTGTCACCATGTAGTCAGAGCTAACCACTGGAATTATTACACTGTTAGGTTGTGTGTAGTGTTGCCAATGTTTTGGGAGTTCTTGATGGTAGTTGGAATGGTTCTTTTTAGGCAGGACACAGAGAGCAGAGCAAGTGGTCAAAAACATCATTTTGTCTTTTACTACACTTGAACTCAACTAAGTAAAACTACAAAAGGAGAGACAAACCCAAAAACAGAGTCACAGCAACTCATGCAAACGCCAATAAAGAACCACCCAAGCCAACACAACACAGTAACTTAAATATGCTCCCCAATTGGGGATAACCGGTTACCGGTGCCCCCAATTGGGGAGAACACACCAGATAGAGTCAGGTTCTGACTGTGAGCCCCCAGGCACATAGAGAAGGCCAGAGGCCCCCAGCCAGGACCAGGCCAGGAGTGACATATTTTACCAATCCAAGCCCCAGTTAATAGCATCATTTGATAGTGATATATCCCTACACCATGAATTGATAGTGATAGACCCCCACACCATGAATTGATAGTGATAGATACCTAAACCATGAATTGATAGTCATAGATCCATAACATGCCAAACATTGGCAGTGATAGATTGCTACACCTTAAACTGATAGTGATAGATCCCTACCCCGTTGCTTGGCAAGGGACATGTATTTATCTGTAACTGTCAGCAGATATGTATATAATTTGGAGACAAGCCCTTAGGTTGTCCCAGGTGAGAATTGTATAAAAACAGGATGCAACATTAGCACTGTTCCCATGGCATTACCATAAGCCTGAAGAACAGCCTGTAGCTGCAAACAAAAAAAGCAAAAAGGCTGTGGTACATAATATTGACTGTAAATCCTGGAAGGCTCACAGACTACAGTTATATCAGATAGGGGAGGTAGATCTTTATCGCTCTCATATTACTTTTATATTAGATAGAGTATGTAGACCTCTATCACTCACATATTACTGTTAAATCAGATAGGGTAGGTAGACCTCTATCACTCTCAGAATAATGTTGTATTAGATAGAGTAGTTAGACCTCTATCACTCTCAGACTACTGTTATATCAGATAGGGTAGGTCGACCTCTATCACTCCACAGAGGAAACCTGATGGGATTTTACCACATCAGAAGTGTGGAATACATGACTAATGGTGCATATAATGGGGAACAGTTGAACAGAAGACATTGAATGACCAAACAATATTTGAGCTTTTGAAAATGTAACCCCCAACGGGTTTCATAGCTGCCAAGTACACCATTAAAATTAGATGATGGGTGTTCTAACAGAATGCTTTCCCAATGGCAAACAAATTGTTCACCCCATTCCCTTGAATTTGAACTGTGCTCTTAAACATGTGAGTTACAATGTGGTCAGGCTACTTAAACAAGATTACCCCATCACTCTTATACCTTTCATGCTAAGCCTAAATGCTCGAAGTTTCAGTAAATTTTGAATTAAATTAAATAACTCCCATATAAAAGGTGTCTGAAAAGGCACTTTTCTTCTGACCTAGTGATGATTATGGTAACATTGTAGTGCTGTCTTAGATTAAATGGATAAATATTCAAGCAATTACATTTATATATACAATGCTCAACCACGCTGTAACTGTGAGGTCTGTCGCCAGATTCTCACTTCGGTTAACCCATACCAGTTTCTCACTTCGGTTAACCCATACCAGATTCTCACTTCGGTTAACCCATACCAGTTTCTCACTTCGGTTAACCCATATCAGATTCTCACTTCGGTTAACCCGTACCAGATTCTCACTTCGGTTAACCCGTACCAGTTTCTCACTTCGGTTAACCCATACCAGTTTCTCACTTCGGTTAACCCATATCAGATTCTCACTTCGGTTAACCCGTACCAGATTCTCACTTCGGTTAACCCGTACCAGTTTCTCACTTCGGTTAACCCATACCAGTTTCTCACTTCGGTTAACCCATACCAGTTTTTTTACTTCGGTTAACCCATACCAGGTTCTCACTTCGGTTAACCCATACCAAATTCTCACTTCGGCTAACCCATACCAGTTTCTCACTTAGGTTAACCCATACCAGTTTCTCACATCGGTTAACCCATACCAGTTTCTCACTTCGGTTAACCCATACCA
>JACXGK010013053.1:0-13459 GCA_016801125.1 Novumbra hubbsi
TTCAAAAAACCTCTTCATGATGTCGCGATTTCTTAAAGAACAAAATCGCCAGTTAGTACATCTATTGTTCAGTCGAAGCTGAAGAAAAATGGGACGGGGTATGAAGGGCAGACGCTCAAGATATAGGGGCAGGTTTGCCCCGATTGGTTGAGCTAGTACATTTTGTTTTCAAGCTGGGCCGCTATGCGGCATGGGTAACTGCTAGAGCTACGCCTCTAGGGGGCGGAGCTCCACGACATATAACAGAACTAGACGACAAGACCCAGAACATAGAAATACAACAGCTGGCACGGCACAGACCGCGACCGGGTATTACAAAGGGTAACAAGTACTGTGATTACATACAAATGTTTGGTGGCGGGTATTTCTGTGTAAGGAGCGTCGTTAGGTGTGGCCAATAAAAAAATCGTTGTCCAAAAAATATATAGATGGTTTACAGATAGATAATGTCAGCTTGATCACTACTGTTTTGTCTATATATATTTTTATAGATTTATTTGAATAAAATGTTTCACAAATTCCTATTGGCAGCTTTTGTCCAAACTAAACTAAGATAACTTGTGTACGTTTATATTGTGTACATTTCAGACTGTTACAATTCTGCTAACTAACCCTGATCAGTTTTAGGAGTGCTCCTTGTCAGAAACAATCCAGTTTGTAAAATCATTGTTTGGGGGTTTTGTAGGCTAGTATAGACAGTTCATTTAGTATCTCCCTGGTTTAACCTCTCCTGTACATCTAACCTAGTCTGAGTCATGGACCCCAGATTGTCAAGAGGCATTCAAGTAAGGCCACAGTGCATCAATCAAAGCTGCAGTTTTGCTGGTTTCAAATGTCTGTACATTAACATTTACATTTAAGTAATTCATCATCTTTTTACTTCAATCACTAAAACAAAGTAATTTCCATCCCTGCTGTCCTCTGTATTGTTTGTAACACAACATGTACTGGTTCATGATTTACAATTGGGTTTGTTAAAAGTCATTTTGTTAATTCATTGAGAAAGTTCTTAAGTTAGTTCTTAACAATAATTTTACTCGTAGAGTTAAGTCCGGTATTACAGAAACACGAATCAGCTGCAGACACACATAGTATAAGAAAAAACTATTAGAATTAACAGTGCAACAGTTCATTTGGAAAGTATTTGAACTCCTTCAATTTTTCCACTTTATGTTACATTACATTATTATTCTACAATTAAACATAACATGAATCTACACATAATACCCCACAATGAAAAAGCTAACATATATATATATATATTTGCAAATTCATAACCCCTTCAAGATAAATCAAATTTGCATGAGTATTTAACCATTCTCTTATGCCACTTTAAACTGAGCATCCTTTTTTTCATTGATCATCATTGATGTTTCTACATTTTGATTGAAATATATCTGTGGCAACTTCAATAAATTAGAAAAAAATTATAAAAGGCACATACAAGTGTATATCTGGTCTCACAGATTATACTTAATGTCAGAGAAAATAAACTACATTTTGGTCAATTAGCAGTTGGGCTTATCCACAGTGTGTCACTATGGATAACACTTTCCTTCATCAAAGCCATTAGTTGGCAAAGTCAGTGCCAGAGAAATCATGGTTAAGTGCATTTCTTTCCTAAGGTGGTGGGGGTTTCATAAATTATGACTGTGTTGAGGACTGTGTTAAGGATTGTATTGAAGACTGTGTTGAGGACTGTGTTGAGGATTGTATAGAGGACTGTGTTGAGGATCAGATCTGGGGACGATACCAAAACATTTCTGCAACCTTAAAGGTCCCCAAGAACACAATGGGCTCCATCAATGAGAAATTTGCAATGAAAGATGTTTGGAACAACCAATCATTTTCCTGGAGCTGGATGCCCAACTAGATTAAGAAATTAGGGGGAGATTGTCCAAATACCTGATGGTCACAGAGTTCCTGGGTTCCTGTGTTGTCATTGTAAAACATTGATGTTGTGGTCCGGTAGCCATTTCTGAGTAAATTGTGTTTTGGGACATTGTCTTGTGGACAGGTCCATCCACAACCAAGTTCTGGCCTGAAAATGCTCACATTTTTTGTTGAATTCATTATGCCATTTTAACAAGTGTCCTTGGACCACAATTATTAGCAAAGCAGTCTTGAGAAATTGACCACCACCATTTTATGGGTCTCGGGTGCTTTTCCTTGTATGCAGTCGTCTTTTGTCGCCAATATATTGACGGTGTATGTGTGTGAGTTACAACACATGATTCCAGATGTCTAACAGTTGATTTTGATCATTAATAACCCATGATTCTACTGGACTGGGCAGTTCTGAAATGGAGATTCTCCGTTCTTCCTCCTCAGGCGTCGTACACCGACATGAATATTCTTCACCCGGTCTGTGTAGGTCAACACACATCTTTCCTCATACAGCTGAAATAATTATCCTTTGCCAAACCCTCTGAATGCTTTCCATTCAATTTATGTTCTGCAGGATCTGCAATAACTGCATTGGTAGCATACAGAGAATGGAGATTGTTAGTTGGTCAAATATTTAAAAATGCATTTCAAACTGATCATAAATATTGCTTGACTTAGATCAGGGGCTTTTCCCCATGGATCATAACTTCCCCACCCCTGATGTAGACGTACGTAATAGTCAGTCTTACATTACCTTTTCTTGACTTTCCGTGTCTTGAGGTGCCGTGTCTCTTTCAGGCCTGTTCCATGTAAAATAAATAAAAACATCCTTGGCATTATGTTGCTGAATCACCTTTTAAATGATCTCTTACATCACCCTCTACATCATCAAAGAAATGATCAGCCTATAATTGTAATGGTAGATTTCTTTGAACAGCGAGAGACAGAATAACAACATATATGAACATATACAATCAATAATGATAGTAGCTGTAGGCACGTGAATCAAATGTAAATGTATTGATACTGATTCAGAGTATTTCACCACTCAAGAAGACGGAATCCAGTAACGGACTGATGTTGGTGTTCAGCTTACTGTAAATGCACACCCCTGCTACTACGATTACTACGAGGACTCCAATCAGTACAGCAGCGATGATTCCTGGATGGATGCTTGTGTCTGACAGTGACAGGAAAGAGAATGTATGTTATTTTATTATTAAGAATAATGCACTGAATATAACAGAGAACATGTTGACTAGTTGCAAGACTAGTCTGACTATTTTCATTACCAGTAATTTGTTCATCAGGTGTGATCTCCAGGTAGGTGAGGACCAGGTGTGTATCTCTGACAGTAGAGAGTTTACAGCTGTAGATCCCCTGATGGTTCATGTTTAGCCTGTGGAGCTGAAGGCTTCCAGATATTGACACATCCTTAACTTGCTCCTTCCAATAATCTACAACATCCTTCTGCTGTGTGTCCATGGAGTAGGTGAGGATGTTGACTTTCTGGTTGAACCTCCATGTGAGGTTAAAGGTCATGAGTTCAGATGGAGGCACACTGCAGGGGATGGACACCTCACTTCTTGGAGAACTGTGGACTGGAGCTGAAATTATATCATGATATATTAAATCTATTTAAGCTGATATTTTTATAAACTCCTAATGATGTTGTTTTATATACATTTCAGCCAGATACAGTAGATTTATTAGTTGATCGAACAATTGATTGATGTGTGGTTTGACAGATATCTTGATTGATGTTTTGTTAAATTATGTGGATTGATTAAAGTGCTTTTTGAATGAGGTGTGGTTTGATTAATGTGAGGTTTGATTGATGTGTGGTTTAATTAATTACCTTGCTGTGTCAGAGATGCTGTCTTCTCTACTGTCCCAGAGGTCACAGTACAGATGTTGGTTCTGTCTCTGATAAAGGGTTTGGTACTGGTGATGTTATAGAGGCCCTGGTCATTCATCTTGGTGCTGGTGGAGTTCTGAGAGGTTCCAGGGTCAGGTGAAAGGTCAGAGGGGGGGTCAGTGGACCAGGTGAGTTTAGGTTCAGGGTAGATACCTGTAGAACTACAGGTGATGATGTCATCTGATAAACGTATGTCCACTGAGAAAACTGGAGCTGCAACAAAGTGAGCGTCAGATTTTACATTTCAACTATTCTGATAAAAAAAAAACAAGCATTGTTCAATACTGAAGCCGCTTTTTAAAAACTCTTCACAGTCACTAAAACAGAAGTGTATGTGGACCAAACTGTGAATATGTTTTCATTGCTGTCACACAAAATGCATTTAATGACCACATTCTCCAAAATCCATGAACTCTTTTCTCATTCATACCTCACCACCTGCAAAACTATATTTTCGCTGCACATGTTTTGTCAAATGCTTACACACTGTTCCCAAAACTGTTCAAAACACATTCAAAACAGAAAGAGAGCAACCATTATTTCTGCAGTATCCAGATTGAATTATAAAAAATGGTGGCTACATAATTATTGTGTAAAACTGGATTTACTGATTATTTTGAGAGTAATGCAGATGGAATCCAGGCAAACTGCACACACATTTGTGGAGGAAGCTGGATTCAACCTGACAAAAACACATGGCAGGGTACGAAATGAGAATGGTCATGATCCACTTGACCAAATGTCCTTATTAGATGCCATGAATGCAGTGTGTTATTCATATTCTATGATCAAATACTGAATTATGTAAAGAAATAATTTGAAAGATAAACTGTAATATTTAATGTAATGCTCCCTGTTATGAGTGATAATGTGTGTCTCTGAGTTTTGGAAGAACAAGCTTATTTTGGTGGTTTGTGTGAGTTTTGGAGGTGAGAGTAACGGTTTGGCCAAGATGCATGTTGGTAATGCAGACTGTATGAAGAGTTTTGAAAAAGTGGCTTCAGTATTGACCGATGCTTGTTAGCAATTGAGAAAAACATTGAGAGGAACCCCCCAGATGGTCTCAGTAGCCACTGACTGTGTCACGAGCGGGGTAGCAAGGTGCCTCTCGGGGTGGGATTCTGGGGAACACTTTTATTTTGAAGTTCACTTTTGACACTTTGGCCTATTACCTGGGGTCTCTTGGTGATTTGTGTATATGGGTCCCTTTCCACTGTCACTTGGTGATGTGTGTATATGAGTCCCTTTCCACTGTCACTTGGTGATGTGTGCATATGGGTCCCTTTCCACTGTCACTTGCTGATGTGTGTATATGGGTCCCTTTCCACTGTCACTTGGTGATGTGTGTATATGAGTCCCTTTCCACTGTCACTTGGTGATGTGTGTATATGAGTCCCTTTCCACTGTCACTTGGTGATGTGTGTATATGGGTCCCTTTCCACTGTCCCTTGGTGATGTGTGTATATGGGTCCCTTTCCACCGTCCCTTGGTGATGTGTGTATATGGGTCCCTTTCCACTGTCACTTGGTGATGTGTGTATATGGATCCCTTTCCACTGTCACTTGGTGATGTGTTTATATGGGTCCCTTTCCACTGTCACTTGGTGGGGTTCATTGTTGTTGTATGTAGCTTCTCAGTAAATATGCGTCACGCTTGGTGTTTGTTCAGTTTTTTTCTCCTTAAGATGTCTTATCCGGCACCTTTTGTTTAACCGTTTTGTTTAAATTTTGTTTTCTTGAAATAAATCTCTGTTTTCTTGAAAATGTCTGCAAATGGTTCTTACTCTATCACACCCGTGACAGACAGTGGACATACTAGGACATATTCTTCAGTGATTTCTGGGAGGCCCACAGTGTTGCATCCACCACACTAATCTAGTTAGCACTGTTAGCACACCACCAAAGACAGGTATCTGTTGACCATGTTTTATTTGTTTGACGAGTTGTGCAGCATCACTGATGGATAGTGATTTACCACCACTATAAAGTTATTCTATCAGAGATTCTCTGGGCTTCAAGTTGAGGGTTTATGACCACAGCACAGACATACTAATTGACATACAGTGACAGACATGTCTTACCCTCCACTGTTACATTAATGAAGGAATCCTGGTTGCCTTCAACTGTACTGGTGTAACACTGGTATCTGCCCTGGTCCTGGACTCTGACATTTCTCAACAGTAGTGATGCATTTCCTTTGGGAATCTGGTTGTTGAACAGAGATGTTCTCTGTCTGTACTGCTGATTCTGTTCTAGTAGTTTATCTGTACTGTAGTAGTAGGAGTGGACATTAATGTTGTCTAGTTTAACCCACTGGATGAGTTCATCACTGCCAGGCTGGAAGCTACAGGGCAAAACACATTCCTCTGAGTTCACACAGGTTACTTGTACATCTATAAACAGAAACAAACACACACAGGTTACTTGTAGATCTGTAAACAGATACAAACACACACAGGATACTTGTAGATCTGTAAACAGATCAAACACACACAGGTGACTTGGAGGTTTGTAAACATATACAAACACACAAGTGAACATCATTAGCAGAGAGGAACAATTACAGTTAATCTACTACAAACAACATGTCAGATAAATATTTTGGTTTAGCATCGATTCCACATTCCTCACCCTTCAGATCACAATCAGCAACATTCTAGTCACCTGTTTCCCATCAGCCCCAAAATGTAGTTCTTTCCAATGCACCTTTATTTATTGGGATATTAACATACTGACCTGTTACTGATCTGTAACCCCTGACTGTGATTCCTTGTCTTGTCCCAGCCTGTACCTTTACCTGCCTATATTATTCCCTGTGTATGACATTCTACCTGTTCCTCAGCCAAGCTTTCAGCCTCCTACTATGGATGGTATTTATGGTTTAGTAGGAAGTGTAAAATAGAACATTTACCACCTTTCCAATGGCAGATTGTGGCCAGGCAAAATAAAGTTATGCATCACCAAATTAGATAAAACTTGGATGTTTTCAACAGTCTGTTTTTCGCAGATAAAAGGGAAATATGTCAAATGTGACTGTACTACAAGCAGAAATACAACCAAAATCTGCAATCAATGTTTTTAGTTGCTTATATCCTACATTCTGATCATTACTGTGTCTTTGGTCGGCAGTAATGTATATTATCACATTACCTGTAGATCCTTAACAATGTCCAGAAGTGTTAGGAATGTATTAGCTGTGCCAAAGCCCAAGGTGTGAACAAAATGTGACCATACAAGATGTGACTCACATAGTGAAACTACCTTTTACAAGCACAAAACATCTATTTACGTAAATTGTTTTACTATAACCAGAGCCTGTGAATAAAAATACATATTCTTGTGGATCAGTCTTTCTCTAAACTGTGGGTGAGATTCTCTGCTTGGATTTTAAGACAGTAATAGTGAGTGACACAATCAGATGAAATGAGGTCCTAATTTGATTAGATTGAAACCAAAATGTTTTTAAGTCATTCCAGTTTTTCAGGTATGTACAGTATGTGGCCACACAGGCTGTAACTCAAAATATAACGTGTTCAATTAACTGAACTAGATGGACTTTTAACACATCTAGGAATATATATTCACAATAATCAGAATAATTAATTCATAACTAAAGACTGTGTTTTTCCCTGCACTTTTGGACGAACTGCTCAAAGTTAAATCCAAGACAGTAATTGTGAGTGAATAAATGGTCATATATTGATTTGTTTATTACCAATTATTATTGTTTCTAATCATCATGTTTGACCCTAAACATCCATCTTCAATCAGAATAATGGAAGTTTCTAGATATTTTAGAGAAACACCAGACAGAGATGGTTGTTGCCACTTACCTCCGTCTGTCAGTCTGATCCCCAGAAGTAGAATCACCATGGATACCAGTCCTCCTGACATCATGTAGTCCTGACCCCAGGTCCCCAGGGACCCCAGACCTAAATGGGTCTCTAGTTGTGGTTCTACTCTCTGTGTTCAGTAGTGTGGAATCCAGTAGATGATCAGATGTTATTTTCTAGCCAGTCACTACATTATTTCCCCTTCTAGTGTTGTTAAACCTCCTGTCTCTGTGTTGTGGAGGTGAATCCAGAACACAATCAGCTGTTACTCTCCTTCCAGTCACTTTTCTTTCCCCTGTTAATGGTGGTGTTACAGATATTTTCTGTGTTGAGTAGGACACCGTCTAATAAGTAAACTGCTGTTAATCTCTCTTGTCACTCTAAGTCAGATTTTGAGAAATGTAACTGTACAGGTCTGGCTGGAGGCGTGGAAGTTAGTCAGCTGTATCGAGTTCCATTGTACCCAGCGATCACATACCTCTAGCAAGGTATTTGGCTATCTAATGAGCTGGCATTGCTTGCTGTTGATGCCAAATTATCAGTTTTTCACAGTGGTTTAATTTGCATTGAGACACAGAACAAGATGATGTTTGACATCCGACTCCCACTTGACTGTTCTCCACCCAAGTACTACTTCTGATTGTCCACTTTGCCAACCAGGTCATTTCAAAACAAATGTGTGATTAGTGAAATATGTTGTCTATTTCAACTTAAAGGGGTTACTAATGCTCTATATTCCACATGGTGTCTAATGTGTTTCATATGCTACTTCTGCCAACCCACCTACACTACAAGGGAAATAGACTGGTGATACAACCAGCAGGGGAGTTTAACTATCTACTGCCCAACCAAGGGTTTAACAACACAAGGAGGTTAAGACAATGTCTTCTTGGTCATGATTCATTTTGGCCCAAATTTCTGTTAACAAGTAAATGTTTTCTATCACACGTATCTGCTCTCAACACTATTTCAAATATTCAGATTGTCACTAAAAGTTGACAAAGTGGAGCCATTGGCCAGTACTTAAGTTGTGCTTTACCAGGACAGTATTGGTAATAAAGGAGCACCACCAACATTTATGGAATGGAAATAACTTAATTCTCGAGCACAGAATTTAACTCCACCATTACATGACTGGTACCTACAGTAATGTTTGTCTCTGTGGTGACGTGGTACTGATCACCACAGTGAGGTTACACTGTAACATATTTTTCACTGGCTCCATTTCACTGCTCTTGTCTCTCAGTGGTCTCCTCCAGTCTCTCTCTGGTCGCTCACTTGTCTGGAACTGGTCAAATAATAATGTTATTCTTCATGTCTGTTCTCATACAGCAGGTGGGGCCAGAGAGCTGCCAGTGTGTTGAGGAAAACTGTCCAGTCTTCTGTTTTGTGCTGTTCTTCTCGCACATTGCAGTGCAGTGATCAATATAAATGATAAAAGGTTTTTATAAAATAATACAGATAATAACAGAGGTAGTGAGCTGGTTGTGGCTCATTAAGAAAAACAGTAGGTCATAACTGGCAGGCAACGTCTGAAGACAGTTCTCAAAGTTTTATTTGTAGAGTCACACGGTTTTCTCTTAGATCCCTTTTATAACAGCTAATAAAGTTCCCACACAAACACACAACAGAAGAAAAACAATTACAGTTCACAGTGAAATGGGCACTTATAGTACTACGATTCTTTTTTCGCTTTGTGTGACATTACAGCCTTAAAATGACATTGAACATGAATCCATACAATAACCCATAAGGAACAAGCAAAAACGTGTGTAGAGATCTTAGAAAATTCATGAACCATAAACTCACATTTACATGAGAAAATGTTTCTAAAAAAAGGACACTTGGCAAAATGCAAATAAAAACAGATTGTAATGATGTGCAAATTATTTATCCCTATATTGAATTGAAAATAGTACAAAGGCATCAAATGAAATGTTGAAACTCAGAAAAGTTACTGTTTTTGAAATGAGTACAAAGGAATCAAATGAAATGTTGAAACTCAGATATGTTACTGTTTTGGGAAAAATACATGCTACATCAAACCACACCACACCACAGAACTCTCTCCGTCACCCTCTACCTCTAAGACTTTACACCACCTTCTGCACCCCCATTTGGGATGTAGCTCTCCACCATGGGCTTCTTTTATTTTTTAATCTTAAAGAGGGATTGTCAATCATTATGGTCTAATAGTGTCTTGTTAAACATTAGTCATATGTAATTTTTGGTCTGTGGTTGTATTAATATATAGAGGGAATCTGAGGGAATTAGTAATACCAAAGTGATACCCAAGTTTGGTCTAAAAGGTATCAAACATACGATCTGTAAAATAGTAATTGTGTAGTAACTAGTGATTAAGAGGAACAGGAGTTTCAATAACTTAATAGACAATCATATAGTCATTATAAATAATATTTGTCCCCAGCAGATGTAAATCTGTTTATTCACTCAAGTTACTGCAGGTGTTTCTGCTGATGGATTCTGTCTTCTTCAACCTGTAGAAAAATTCAAATTCCACAGTCATTCTCATACTATTGACTCTCATATTCTACACACATTCTACACCACCCTCTGTAATACCCTCTACTACACACTCTGTATTACCCTCTACACCACCATCTGTATTACCCTCTACTCCACCCTCTGTATTACCCTCTACTCCACCCTCTACTCCACCCTCTACTCCACCCTCTACAACAACCTCTTAATCTGCTGGTGGACCCTTTATCTTCTCTGTGTAGAATCAATTCAAATTCTAGTCATTCTCATATTGTAGACTCTCACATCCAGAAGATTGTGGTGTTGAAATTGTAATTGAAGCTGCTGATGATAATATAAATATATTATATATAAATATATTATTGCTTTTTATTATTAGTAAATAATATATCCAATCAAGAATGTTAGTAGCTGTGTGTAAGAATGTCTTCTAAATGATACTGGATTCAGAGCATTTCACAACTCAAGAACAATGAACAGTAACAGACTGATTCTGGTGTTCAGCTTACTGTTGTAAACGCACACCACTGCTGATACTGCAATCAGTACAGCAGGAATGATTCCTGGATGGGTGCTTGTGTCTAACAGTGACAGGAAAGAGCATGTATGTTATTAATAACAATGACAACGTACTGGATACAACAGAGAACATGTTACATCAAGTTGACTACAATGCAGGATTTGATTGTCCAGGTTAGTTTAGGTTCAAGGTAGATACCTGTGTAACTACGGGTGATGATGTCTTCTGATGAATCCATGTCCACCAATTGGGTGGAAGCTGCAACAAAAAACAGCTTTTAATTAACACACTTGTAACTGCCACAAAGTGACTAAGATACAGACATTTCTTACCCTCCACTGTTACTTCTGTTACTGTTACTGTAACGAAGGACTCCTGGTTGCCTTCAACTGTACTGGTGAAACACAGGTATTTGCCCTGGTCCTGGACTCTGACATTTCTCAACAGTAGTGATGCGTTTCCTTTGTGGATCTGGTTGTTGAACAGAGATGTTCTATGTTTGTACTGATGGTTCTGTTCTTGTAGTTGATCTGTACTGTAGTAGTAGGAGTGGACATGCATGTTCACTAGTTTAATCCACTGGATGAGTTCATATCTGCCAGACAGGAAACTACAGGGCAGGACACATTCCTTTGACAACACACAGGTTACTTGTTGATCTGTAAACATAAACAAACAAACACACACAGGTTACTTGTAGATCTGTAAACAGAAACAAACACACACAGGTTACTTCTAGATCTGACTGTACTTCTAGCAGAAATACAACCAAAATCTGCAATCAATGTTTTTAGTTACTCATATCCTACATTATGATCATTACTTTGTCTTTGGTCGGCAGTATTGTGGATTATCACATTACCTGTAGATCCTTAACAATGTCCAGGAGTGTTAGGAATGTATTATCTGGGCCAAAGCCCAAGGTGTGACCATACAAGATATGGTAAAACTATCGTTACAAACATGAAGCATCTATTCATGTAAATTGTTTTACTATTACCAGAGCCTTTGAATAAAAATAAATAGTCCTGTGGATCAGTCGTTCTCTAAACTGTGGGTGAGATTCTCTACTTGGTCTTTAAGACAGTAATAGTGAGTGACACAATGAGATCCTATATTGACTTGATTGAAGCAAAACTATTTTCAAGTCATTCCAGTTATCCAGGTATGAACGCATGTGGCCACACAGGTGGAAAGTAAAACATGCGTCACGGCTGTTGTGCATGTCAAAACCAAAAGCAGACATTTTGTAAAGTAAATGTGGGTTTATTCCCAAAACAACACAAGGACGAACTACACACGAACAGTAAAGGTGCTGTAATGAGCAGCAAACAGAACTAAACTAAATACAAAGAAACGTGTAGCGTATCCACTGAAATGGGAGTTAAACAGAGACAAACCATGAGCATTGTGAGACACAAACAATCAACCACACCTCTTGTGTGGCTGTAGCCTAACGTAAGTAGGCTCCCCAATCAGAGTCAACTGAACACAGCTGCTCTGACTGGGGATCCCACAGCGGCATAGAGAGGGCTAGAGGCCTCTCTAGGTGGCATGCCCTGACTGCGAGCCCCAAAGCATAGAGTAGGCTAGGGGCTCCCAGCCAGGACATGACAACATGTTCTATTAGCTGAACTAGATGGACTTTAAACACATCTAGGAATATATATTTACAATAATCAGAATAATGAATTCATAACTAAACCCTTTGTTTCTCATTGCACTTTTGGACGACCTGCTCAAAGTTAAATCTTAGACAGTAATAGTGAGTGAATAAAAAGGTCCTGTATTGATTTGTTTATTACCAAAACATTTTCAATTGATGTTTGTTCTAATCACCATGTTTGACCCTAACTGTCCATCATCAATCAAAATGACAGAAATTTCTATATATTTTAGAGAAACACCAGACAGAGATGGTTGTTGCCACTCACCTCCGTCTGTCAGTCTGACCCCCAGAAGTAGAATCACCATGGATACCAGTCCTCCTGACATCATGAAGTCCTGACCCCAGGTCCCCACGGACCCCAAACCTGGGTGGGTCTCTAGTTGGGGTTCTACTCTCTGTGATCAGTAGTGTGGAATCCAGTAGATGATCAGATGTTATTCTCTAGTCAATGGTGGTGTTACAGATCCTCTCTGTGTTGAGTAGGACACCGACTAGTAAAGGAACTGCTGTTGATCTCTCCTGTCACTCCTAGTCAGATGTGAGAAATGTAACTGTACAGGTTTGGCTGGTTGGGCAGGAACCTGGTTGATAATTTGTATGGTTGTGGAAACCCCTTAATTATGTTGACTGGTAACAGAGGGAACTGTTAGCTTTCTTGCAAGTGTTGAAACCAATTGTTTCCCCCCGAGTCCGTTTGGAGAAGATCAAGTCGACACATGTCTGTCTGTTTATAATATTCTTTATTCAGCAGATAATTATCCGGAGATCAGTTCCACACAACCTGTAGAAAAGATCTGATCTGGGGTAGTCTCACATCAGTATAAAAAGTGTGCAGGAGACAAGGCGTAGCAAGCGTTGTTCCAATCAGATTCAATAGTTCTTATTTTGTCTCCTTATTTGGCTCTGTTTCTAGGGTGTTCTAATGCTCTATATCAGGGGTGGGCAAATATTTTGGCTCGGGGGCCACATCAGGATTTTGAAATGAAATGGAGGGCCACATTTGTTTTTGTAATTTGTTAATCATAATTGATTTGGAGGCCAGAAAAGGACAAAAGTTAAAACATACATTACATATGTACAGTAGATCCCATATAAGGTATAAATAGTTAGAATTCTGACTCAGATGTATAA
>JACXGK010013054.1:0-13456 GCA_016801125.1 Novumbra hubbsi
CGCATATTTTGTATAAGTTGCAATTTATTGTTTATTCTCTTCATGAAATTCAATGAATTGAATCTAGTTTGTGAAAACGTTCACAAACTAGATTACTAGGTATGGGTTGTTGAAAATATGGCATTTTATCATTGCCTTTGTGTAACTATATGGGGGGGATTTGTTTTTCCCCAGTGTTGGGGAAGTTTTCACTCAACACAGAGTGGCAGGAGGACCTGAAAACCCTAGACTGCTTAGGGTGCAACTAAAAGACATTCGTAATTAATAAAACATCATAACATATAACATCATACCATACATCATAACAATTACCCATCTTAAATCCAAAAGATTCAGAAAAATATACATCAATAGATATTATTCAAAAAAATACACCTCATAAATATATTGCTATTGGGTTATTTGCAGATGACTTCGGTGACCACTGCCCTATTGTATGTATCAAATACACTAGGCAAAAAGAACCTGACCCCTGTATAATTTCTATGAGAAATTATAAAAGCAAGCCTTTATCCATGACCTTTGTCACTCAGAGCGTTCATCGACAAATTGCATAAAGCACTCAGTGTTCGCTTTCTTTTCACCATGGCTGGAAACATAGGGGAACAAATCCAATTAATCCTTGGTTCTAACTAACTCCTCAAAACCCCTTTAGAAGCTAATTATGTTGAAATCTGGGATCGTGAAGTACCAAACTGTAATTTATGATGCCTTTAATAAGCACTTTATTTCTGCTGGTTTTCATTTGGAGAATTGCCAATATAATCGTAACCGGTCTATTGCTTCAGCTCCTCAGGGGAAGATGAAACCAATAAGCCGATTTTTAAATATACCCAAATTCAGAGGTGAGGTCTGCATTATCTGTAATACATTCTACTGATATTTGAAGGGGCAAAATATCTGGATCTTTAATGATGTGCTTGCTTGTGCAGTGATGCACATCTTCAATCAAACACTAGTCATGGGAACAATTTTTTAAGCATGGAAAACAGCTGTAGTTTTACCTTTCCTCAAGAGAGGTGATGCTAGTGAATTGAATAATTATTGGCCCATCGTTAGGCTCACCCGTTTGGCCAAACTTTAATGCACTAATTGCAAGTGCTGTGCCACCATTTTTCTCGAGTTGTCTAAAGCCCTTGGCACTGCAAACCATGCAATACTTTTGTCTTCAGTAGGACTGGGACCGGTTGCCTGTCGTTCGTTTGATGACGATCATAAGGATAGATTCAGACTGTTAGAGTAGACAGCACCTGTTCTGAACAACTGGAGTTGGTTAAACTGGTACCACAAGGTTCTTTATTTGGTCCATTACGGATCACTGTACACAAACAATATCAGTGATGAGATAAGAAAGTGTAAAATTAATATATTCTGATGACAATGTCATCTTCTTTATTGGTGTGATGATGAAGACAGAAAAAATACTACATGGGTCTTTTTTACAACTTAAACTAGTTTTAAAAGCAAATAAACCAAATGTTATGATTTTTAATCAAGAGATGTTCTCTTTCCAAAATCCTCTTACCTGCCACAGCCCGGACCTGGCCAAGTTACGTTTTGTCCACTGTTTTTCTATCTGGTCTCTTCCCGGACTCTGGCATGCCATTCCCCATATTGTCACCCACCACCTATTGCACACTCCTGTCACTTATTCCATCATCAGCACTCAGCTTTATGTACCCTGGTTATCCCTCAGTACTCTGCCAGATCACCGCCAATTCACAGTTGTGCTTGTGCCCCCGCCTGAATAAGGTACGGGCCTTTTTCAGTCAGTGTTACGGTCCCACCCCGTGGTAGGCTTGAAAGGGAGGGATGGCCTGTGCAGTGGCAGTTAACGACACCCAAGCGGGATCGGGCGCGAGATGCGGGGGTGCTATATAAGACAACCAGAAATTCGTTAAAACGACTTCAAGAGTCTTGTTTACTGCAATTTCATACAATATAACAACGACAGGTATACAAGGGATACACACATAGTCACATACCGGTTGGGGAGGAAGGAGAAGGGAAGCTGTGGGTAACGGGGTCAAAGTAATGAAATGAAACTCCAAAACAGTCCCTACCTCAACCTTCCTAACTGAATAATCAATCCCTACCTGGTGGCCAAAACATACATGGGTGACATCCGCCCGGCTAACCTAGTGTTTAAAACAGGAGGTTATCTACGTGCGTGCGTATGTAGACCCATGGGCAATCCTTGGTTTCCCTTCTCCAGGACCCAGGGGGAAGTACACAGTGGGACGACAGTCTGAAACACAAAACCATACAAAGTGATTAGAAACAAAAACAAAGCTTCTAGCACGTCGCCGAAAAATAGGCAGGGGAGAAGAACACAAAGCGAACAGCTTTTGAAGTCCCCAAGGTAATTGCAGGAGTGATCCCAGCTGTGGCTCACCGGACACCAACCACGCCCACAGTCGTCAACTGGAACAAGGCACACCTGTACAACCCTCACACCCACACACCCCACAGGGAACAAAAATACATGGCACATGTAACAGTCAGCCTATCTGCTAGTGCAGTTCTGTTTTTAGTCCCTGCTCTTTTTTTGCCTGGCCTGTTGCTTTTTCCCCCAGTGTTTTTTCACCCACCTGACCTGCCCTGTATTCTTGTTACTTTTTCCTTGGTATGTTTGGTCGCCTGTAACCCCCATTTCCCATTACACACCAAATTTCATGTTGGGGTGTTCCTGTTCGATCTCCGCCAGCCCAGTCCTTGACACTTATCCAACTATGGGTAGTTATGTTTGACTATTGTCAAAAAGATAAATTCTCTCTTTAGTCTCGTTTTTGTCTACCAAAATGAAAAATTGTGTTGGGAAGGCTGGTTGCTGGGGAAGACATGCTGTTACTATCAACGGGCAGCAGTGTTTAATCTCTGGCTTGTCTAAATAAAGACTTCGGGTGTTTTACCCATATTTAGACAACACTATGGCTGCGCTTTTTATTCACTCATGTGAACCTATCAAAATGTAATGATTAGCTATTTTGAAAGCAGCATAATGGCATAATGCACATAAAATACGCATAGTTACGCCATTGTTGTCAGATTCTGGGATTATGAGACTATTTATCGAAGCTCAGGGGCCCTCTAATATGTTTAAGGGCAGGGTCTTTGGGGTGGGCCTTCTGCCCGCCTTGCGGTGTATACAGGTTTCCCAGCTGCCAGTGACCAAAGGATGAACTCAAGACATGCCATGAAAATCCCACCCGCGTCTACTTTTTTACAGCCTGAAAGAGGAACAGTCTTATGGAAATCACAAAATGTTGTTGGTGAAACCATCAGTGAGTTCTTTTGCTATATACGCTATAAATTAAGCGTATGTCGTTTCGCTGCTATGGAGGCTACGGCCACCGATGTCTTTGAGTCCTTGCAGGCAGGGCTGCATTCGACCATCCAGGTCGCCTGCTTCCTCAAGCATCTTTTTTGTCTGCGCCCCTGCTTTAATTACAGATCACTGAATGAAAACACAGTCAGGTAGTTATCCCATGGCGTTGATTTAATCTGTGATCAAGTTGATGCATGGGGCGTGTTTCTGTACACAAAATTGGATCCCAGGAGTGCGTATAACCTTGTGCATACAGTGGGGAGAACAAGTATTTGATACACTGCTGATTTTGCAGGTTTTCCTACTTACGAAGCATGTAGAGGTCTGTAAGTTTTATCATAGGTACACTTCAACTATGAGAGACAGAATCTACTACAAAAATCCAGAAAATCACATTGTATGGAGTAATTAACTTGCATTTTATTGCATGACATACATTTTTGATACATCAGAAAAGCAGAACTTAATATTTGGTACAGAAACCTTTGTTTGCAATTACAGAGATCATAAGTTTCCTGTAGTTCTTGAACAGGTTTGCACACACTGCAGCAGGGATTTTGGCCCACTCCTCCATACAGACCTTCTCCAGATCCTTCAGGTTTCGGGGCTGTTGCTGGGCAATACGGGCTTTCAGCTCCCTCCAAAGATTTTCTATTGGGTTCAGGTCTGGAGACTGGCTAGGCCACTCCAGGACCTTGAGATGCTTCTTATGGAGCCACTCCTTAGTTGCCCTGGCTGTGTGTTTTGGGTCGTGGAAGACCCAGCCACGACCCATCTTCAATGCTCTTACTGAGGGAAAGAGGTTGTTTGCCAAGATCTCGCGAAACATGGCCCCATCCATCCTCCACTCAATGCAGAAAAGCATCCCCAAAGAATGATGTTTCCACAACCATGTTTCACGGTTGGAATGGGGTTGTACTCAACCTTCGAGTGGAGTTTAGATCAAAAAGCTCTATTTTTGTCTCATCAGACCACATGACCTTCTCCCATTCCTCCTCTGGATCATCCAGATGGTCATTGGCAAACTTCAGACGGGCCTGGACATTGAGCTGGCTTGAGCAGGGGGACCTTGCGTGCGCTGCAGGATTTTAATCCATGACGGCGTAGTGTGTTACTAATGGTTTTCTTTGAGACTGTGGTCCCAGCTCTCTCAGGTCATTGACCAGGTCCTGCCGTGTAGTTCTGGGCTGATCCCTCACCTTCCTCATGATCATTGATGCCCCACGAGGTGAGATCTTGCATGGAGCCCCAGACCGAGGGTGATTGACCGTCATCTTGAACTTCTTCCATTTCCTAATAATTGCGCCAACAGTTGTTGCCTTCTCACCAAGCTGCTTGCCTATTGTCCTGTAGCCCATCCCAGCCTTGTGCAGGTCTACAATTTCATCCCTGATGTCCTTACACATGGTACTGAGGAGACTGTTGGTACATGTAAGATGACATTTCTTTTGTTCCAGTCGTCTGTGTCCTTCCTTGGGGACATCATAACTACATCTGGAGTGGAGGAGACACGTGTCAAGGCCCATTCCCACCACGATTAAGGCGGTGCAACTTTTTATTGGCTTTGACAACTACTACCCACAGGTTTATCTGGGACTTTGGCAAAGTTGTAGCACCAATCACCTCCCTGTTGAAGGGCGGGCAGCGCAGAGGCTGAACAGGCTTTTATCACCTTGAGGGGCCCCGGTGCTGGCCCACTGATCCGGCAGTGCCATTCGTGGAGAAGATGGATGCTTCCGAGGTCGGCTTGGTTGCGGTCCTCTCACAGCGCCTGGGGACACCTCAGAAGCTCCGCCCCTGTGCCTTCTTTTCCTAGCTCAGTGCAACAGAGCAGAACTACAGTGGGTGATCGGAACTTGCAGGTTGTTGTCAGAGCTGTCCGTCTGGAAACACTGGTTAGAGGGGGCTAAAGACCCTTTCCTTGTCCTGACTACCATTACCTGGAGTACATCCGTGCAGCGAGAAGACTGAATTCTAGTCAAGACAGGCGGGGCATTTTCTTCACCAGATTTAATTTGACAGTTTCAGGTAGCAATAATGTTAAGGTGGACACTCCGTCACTCTGTCTGTACCTTGGGTCCTGCCACATGGATGTTACTTTGACACGTACCAACTACCTAAGCATTGTTGCAGAACATGTACACCCTTTCATGGAAACATTATTCCCTGATGGCATTGGCCCCGTTCAGCAGGATAAGCCCTGCCACAAAGCAAAAATGTTTCAGGAATGGTTTGTGAAACAACCAGTTCTAGGTGTTGACTTGGCCTCCAAATTTAGCAGTTACATAATTTGTTGGATGGAGTGCAATTAAGGTTTCAGATGTTTTAAAGATAAGTACACCTGTCTCTACGAGGTCCTAAAATTGATTTGTACAATTCCTAACAAAAAAAAACACCATGAAGACAAAAGAACATACAAAACAAATCCAGAATCAAGACACACTCCATTTAAGCTATTACATGACTTCTAAGGACAATTGCTTGCACCACAGCTCATTCAGGTGTGGCATAGCAAACATACTGGAGCAAACAATTACTTTAATATTATTAAATAATTTTGAATATATTGCAGGTTTTACATCCATTTGACATTACGGACGTGATGATCAATAGTATAAATTCATAAATAAATCAATGATTTCATGTTGTCACAAATGTGGGAAAGACCAAGAAGGTGTAAACACTGGCGAAACATTATCTATACAAGTATACTTATATACATTTTCATGTTATCGCCCCAATATCGTAAACAAAAATGATAGCTTATGTCACTAGAATATTAGAAAACAAGTTTAAAGAATGACAAATATTCCAGAAGAACATTTATTTTAGTTCACAAAATGTTAAAAAAAAAGACATTGCCAAAGGCATTTAAAAGACAGCATCATCTGCAAAATGATAACTCCCACAACCCCAGACTCATATTTACTTACAAGTTCTGATAAGTAACTTGTTTCTCCCAATTATTGAAATGCACCCTGTGTCAATAAGTCACCTAAAGATAGTAATCAAGTTAAGATGTTACTGTCAATTCTACATTTACAACATACATTTGGGTTATTATAACAAAAATTGGCCTTAAATCAACTGCATCTTCAATCCAGAATTGAGGGTGAATGCACAACTTCGTCATTGACAGTCCTTCGTAATGAGCTATGTCTTTCATTTAACCCATGAGGTATCCACTGAAAAGAAAAAAACAAATACATTAGAGTAGGCTACCATTGTGTGCAGTTACCAAGTAAAGTACCATTTGTCTGCAGTTCAGAAGCGAAGACAAATCTCCTAATCTCAACTCTTTACCTGCATAAAAGACACCTGGGAGCCAGAAATCTTTTTGATTGATCGGGATAAATACTTATTTCACAGAATAAAATCAATGTATAACTTATTTGAAATGCGTTTTTCTGAATGTTTTTGATATTATTCTGTCTCTCACTGTTCAAATAAACCTATATAAAATTATAGACTGACAATTTCTGTCAGTGGGCAAACGTTCAAAATCCACAGCAGATCAAATATTGTTTTCCTCCACTGTAACAGCAGTCAGAGTTCCGTTGGCTAGCATGCGATTGTTTGTGCGAGCCTCTAAGGATATGCCTCCCCTGACCCACTGCCAAACTGTTCATCCGGGGTGATGTTGCAGGCAGCATAACGTTCACCATGGCATCTCCAGATTTTTTCATGTCTGACACTTGTGCTCAGTGTGAACCAGCTCTAATCTGTGAAGAGAATGGTGGCGCCGATGGCAGACCTGCCAATTCTGGTGTTAACGGGCGAATGTGAGCACTGGTCCCACTAGCGGAAATCGGCCCCTCATGGAGACATTTTGGTCAGAAACATGCACAACAGTAGCCCGCGGGGACATCCTGCAGGACTCTGGCAGTGCTGCTTTTCCTCCTTGCACAATGGAACAGATGCCGGTCAAGCTGCTGGGTTGATGCCCTTCACCAGCTCGTACGGCCCTGTCCAGCTTTTCTAGTGTAACGGCTCAAACCATGTATAATATCAATATAATAACATTCATTTATAAAAAAAAAACATGAATGGGTACATATTGTCTTCAAATAGATAAGATAATGATTAAGATTACTTCTTATATTTTGTATTCTGGTGCGGTAAGACAGTTGAACTAAAAGGCATTAAAACATTAAAAAAAGCACTGACTAAATGTAAATACAATATAATACCTTAAGTAAAAAATCAGAAACTACTTGTATTTGAATGAAATCAGGGTGTTTGTGCTGTTCATCAGAATGGTGACACACATAAATGCAATTAAATGTGATGTGGTTTGATTGCACCCAAGGAAATCTTAGCAAAAGGACTTACGGCAGTTTCATTCTCATGAAAACCCGGGCCATGAAAAAACTGAGCAGGACGCTGACAAAACCAATGAAGAGCAAGAGGAAACGGTTAAGTTTAGGGATGTTTGGGGCATTGGAGCGATCCAGGACTATGAAGCCCAAGCCTCCCATGGTGAAGAGGAAACTGGAAGCCAACCCTTCCATAATGTACTGGCCATTCACTCTTCAAAAGAAACAGAAACAGATAAGGTTATGTGACAACACGGCTATCAGCCAAATAGAAGTCAGAATTCAAACCATCTGGTTAATAAGAGTATATCGACCGGGTGCATTAAATCCATGCCTTGGTATAACAGCGTACTATGGTTTTGATATCGCAGCACTTTTTACTGCACTAGATGTACCTTTAACCGGTTTACAACAGCAATAAGGCATTTCAGTGTTATGGATACATAGCCAGAACAGCCCTTAGACGTGGTATATCGCCCATATACCTCACCACCTCATGCCTTATTGCTTACGTATAGCTCAGTATTGTTGAATACTTGTTGGTATGGTGATAGGCAGAGAGAGATCCAGAATGCAGATAGAATATAAATAAACGTTGACACTTAATCACAACATAAACAGCCACAAAGTCAGTATATATAGATATTTATCATGCCTACATCGCAAACACCAATGAACGAAAAACAGGTTGTTTGTTCAATAACAGAACTAACAATGATGTCAAACCTGTACTAACCAAAACAAGGAGAAAGCATAAATTAATAATTGGCATATATATAAAAGCAAATGGTAATTTGTACCAGTAAATGTTTGCTTGTATTGTTGTGTGTATATTGTGGCATAAACAAGATCAACACCTCCATTCTTTACATTATCTTGGAAAAATGTATGCAAACAGTTGTAACATATAGATCACACATTTTATTCTGTTTTGCTAATGAAATTACACTGGTTACTGGTTTATAATTGCAAGAAAGCATTGAGTGTCTCAGGTATATTGCCAATGTAGCATAGCTCAATGCTGTGCACTGTATTCAAGAAATGCTTAAAGCGGTGGTATATTGGCCAAATACCACACCTCCTAGTGACTTATTGCTTACACTTGCGCTTTGTACAAAGGCCTACCTGTATGCTAAAAAAGCAACTGGCCGCTGGTGACCATGTTCATCGGTCATGGAACCTACACTTGGTGGTTCCACAATGACATCGTAGATTATGCCTGCAGATGGGATAGAGACATGGTTATGATGAAGTGCGAAATGGAGATTTGCCTAAACTATTTTAAGTGGCTTGCTACACAAGAGAGATTATTAGGTTAGATTAGGGATGTGAATTTTTTTTTAATGTTTAGTCTACTCTCAAATACAGTATTGTTAGTAATCTGGATTTTGCAATTATTACATAATAACAACAATATCATTAATATTAATTAATAACTGCGATTATTTAAGACAGATTGCAAATGTTTTATGACAACTGTATCTGTTGTCCCATTGCATAATAACCTTTCAAAATCAAATCTATTGTCCTTGTACATGTTTATCTGAATAACTTAAGTGAGCTTTGAAACAATGTTAGCTAAATTATGTAGGCCTACACAACAATTTAAAAATAATCTATTTAAATGAATTGTAGCAGAGCAAGTGGTAAAACGTCACAAGAGCAGTCATTAACATGGATTTAGTGCTAGTTCCAAAACCAAAACACCCCCGCACCACTCAAGGCATGTTTTGGTTTAAAGCCATAGGAAAGAGGTAATACCAACAATTAGGAAGTAGTGAATCATCTGACATGCGCAACCAAAAGGTGGTGGTCAAAAGCGTTAACACCACAAATCTGAACACCTCATCTCGGATCTACAATACAGACAACTACATATACATTTTAGTTATTTGTCCAGAGCAACAAAAAATAAGTGCATTCCACTTTAGGTATCTTGAAAAACCAACATCTGACAGTAAGCTTTCCTTCATTGACGCCAAATCGCAATGATTTGTCCGGGAAATACATTTTCCACATTTTGTTCTGTTACAGCCCTATTCCAAAATGCATAAAATAATGTTTTCCCCCCTCAGTTCCACACACAATACCCCATAACGACAAAGTGAAAAGAGTTTAATATTTTTTATAGATTTGCAAAAGAAAAATATAAACATGTACGTACGTAACACAGCCTTTGCTCAATACTTTGTTAAAGCGCCTTTGGCAGCAATCACAGCCTCAAGCCTTTTTGAGCATGATGCTACAAGTTTGGCACACCTATTTTGGAGCACTGCCATTTTCAGATCTCTCCAGAGATGTTCAATCAGGTTCAAGTCTGGGCTCGGGCTAGGTCACTCAAGGACATTCACAGAGTTCTCCCGAAGGCACTCCTTTGTTATCTTGGCTGTGTACTTAGGGTCGTTGTCCTGTTGGAAGATGACCCTTCGCCCCCTGAGGTCCATAGCACTCTGGAGCAGGTTTCCATTCATCTTTCCCTCAATCCTGACGAGTCTCCCAGTTCCTGCCGCTGAAAAACCTCCCCACAGCATGATTCTGCCACCACCACGCATCACTGTAAAGATGGTATTGGCCAGGAGATGATAATTTTGTTTCTCATGGTCTGAGGGTCCTTCAGGTGCCAAATTCCAGACAGGCTGTCATGAGCCTTTTACTGAGGAATGGCTTCCGTCTGGCCACTCTATCATTCAGGCCTGATTGGAGGAGTGCTGCAGAGATGGTTGTCCTTCCAAAAGGTTCTCCTCTCTTCACAGAGCAACACTGTAGCTGTCAGAGTGACCAGAATTCTTGGTCACCTCCCTGACTAAGGCCCATCTCCCCAAACACTCAGTTTTGCTGGGCCGCCAACTCTTGGAAGTGTCCGGTTCCAGACATCTTCCATTTATAGATGGAAGCCACTGTGCTCATTGGGACCTTCAATGCTGCTGAACTTTTTCTGTACCCTTTCCCAGTTATGTGCCTCGTTACAATCCTGTCTAGGAGGTCTACAGACAATTCCTTGGACTTCATGGCTTGGTTTGTGCACTGACATGCACTGTCAACTGGGGGAGCTTATATAGAGAGGTGTGTGCCTTTCCAAATCATGTACAAACAACAGAATTTACCACAGGTTGACTCCAATCAAGTTGTAGAAACATCACAAGTATGATCAGTGGAAACAGGATGCACCTGAGCTCAATTTTGAGTGTCATGGCAAAAGCTGTGAATACATGTGATTCTTATTTTTAATAGATTTGCAAAAATATAAAATCACGTGATCATTTTGGGGTGTAGAATATTGAAGAACAAAATTAATTTAATGCATTTTGGAATACGGATGTAACAAAGTGTGAAATAAGTGAAAAGCTGTGAATAATTTCCAGATGCACTATAACTGTCAAATGTCATAATTATGTGATAGCCCTAGCTGGTATTTGTTAAACTTTCACAGAATAACATGCTTCATTCTGAACAATAAAATTATTGTGACATGGCATGCGAAATCTCTGTAGTATTTAAGAAATAGAAAATATTACAAATAATATATTTTTTTAATTTAAGAAATTACAAAATATAACAATAAGCAATTCCAAATAATGAAGAAATAGACAAACATTAGGAATGATTAGAAATCATAAATATTATTATTAAGTGTTTTTGGGTATATAAATGGATAAATACAAAATTTGCAAAAGTACATAGAAAATGACCAGAGCATATGAAGTGTTCATGTGATGAATAAATCAGTGTTGCTATTTGAGGAGCCTCACGGTCTGGGGGTAAAAACAGGTATGACCTGATTCCCTGATGAGGCAGCAGCTTGAACAGACCTTGGGTGGCTATAGTCTTATGATGTTTCCAAAGGCATAGTGGATGGTAGATGCCTTGGATGGAAAAGAGATGTCAGCAGATGACACACACAGCCTGCCACTCAAAGCCTCCGGATGGGGGGGGGGTCTGACCTGTGTGATCCAATCCAACAAACAAGCTACTGTTGCTCCAATTGCTAAGAAACTTAATGCTAGCTCTGATAGAAAGGTTTCAGAACACAGTTACGATGCAGTTTGTTGCAAATAGGGCTGCGTAGCCGCTGACCCCTGTCCACTACCGAAAGCGCCTACAATGGGCACGTGAACATCAAAACTGGACCACAAAGCAATGAAAGAAGGTGGCCTGGTCTGATGAATCACGCTTTCATTTACATAACATGAAAGACCAGATGTGTGTGGGTTGCTTCCCAGGAGAACACATGATGCACTAGCTGGCGGAGGCAGTGTGAAGCTTTGAGCAATGTTCTGCTAAGAAACCTTCTTATGGACCATTTTACTTTGACACGTACCACCTACCTAAGCATTTTTGCAAACCATGTACACCCTTACACTCATAAAAACGGTATTCCCTGATGGCATTGGCATTACAGCAGGATAATGCACCCTGCCACAGAGCAGAAATGGTTCAAAAATGGTTTGAGGAACACAGCAACAAGATCAAGGTGTTGACTTGGCCGCCAAATTCCCCAGATCTCAATCTAATAAAGCATCTGTGGGATGGGGTGGACAAACAAGTTTGATCCATGAAGGCCCCATGGATCGCCTCGGTGCCAAATACCACAGCACATCTTCAGAGGTCTAGTGGAGTCCATGCCTCGATGGGTCAGGGCTGTTTCGGCTGCCAAAGGGGGACCTACACAATATTAGCCAGGTGGTCATAATGTAATGGCTGATAGGTGTATATGCTTGAACATAGTCTGTGTATTCAGAAATGTCTCCATCAGCAATACCACAAAGATTCTGCCAGTACGTGGTCTTGAAGCAGCCTGGAAAGTGGATACGGATTTGTGCTAGTTTTAGAGGAAAAATATACAATGTGAACATAGCCCCTTTAAATTGTCTCAACGTATATATACACACCACACCATCTGAATAATACATTTCTAAAGCTGTTCACAGGTTTTCCTGTCCTCTCCTCCAGACAGATACTTCTAAGGAAATGAAATACAGGGGTTCTATAAACTCTCATTGCTTTTTCCTAGTGACAAAACACTCCTAAACCAGAGACCACATCAGAAGTGTCTTACATGGGCAAAGGAGTAAAAAAACTGGGCCAATGCTCAGTGTTCAGAAGTCCTCGCTACAGAGGACTTAGTGGTACATTTTGAATTCAATTTGTAAATCTTGGTCCCAGAGCCTGAAAGAAAAGTGGAGAAGCACAGAAACCAAGTTTCTTGAAGTCCAGTATAAAGGTTCCGCAGTCAGTAATGATTTGGGGTGCCATGACATCTGCTGGTGCTGGTCCACTGTGTTTAATAAAGTCCATAGTCAATGCAGCCACCTACCAGGAGATTTTAGAGCAAGGCTGACAAGGCTTTATGGAGATGCTGATGCTACTGCCATGCCACGCAGCATTGATGCAGTAATTTGTGCATAAATGACCCATCATTGTAGGTGTTTTGAGTAAATTAGCTAATTAGAGCTCTTCTCAGGTCTACAATTCTGTATTATAAATTTTTTATTCTAATCGTTTGAGATTCAGGATTTTTTATTTCCATGTGCCATCATGTGTAGGTTTATTGCGTAAGTCAAGTACCCAACAAAGAAAAACAAATTTGATCAGGCCAAGAAGACTACTCCTACCATGGCTAATGCCAGCGACATACAATGAACTAGTTATAACTACAGTTATTTATTTTAACTTGTTATTGTTTATTATTTTAAAATGTATAAAATGAATTCTTATTTATTTATATTATTTGATATATTCCATAATGTTTGCATTATGGAATATATGGTCATTTAACTACTTTCAAAACTGTCATATTGGTTGGATGAACACT
>JACXGK010013055.1:0-13536 GCA_016801125.1 Novumbra hubbsi
CCACATTAAGGGTTCGGCTCCGCTATGATCCTCCTTGAACATGGAAACCAAAACCCCGGCGGGTCCGCAGCCTATTCATACGTCCCGAGGAGTGGGCTGGTGTAGGCTAAGGGGGATGGGGTGTGGGGAGCACGGCCGGTCGCTCCAAAGGGACAGACATTTTGGTTCCTGGTTATTCCTCTGAGTTCATCCTCATCATCATGTAGCGTCTCATCATGTCACAACCCCTACATTCCAGCGTATTCTCGGGACAGCCGTTCGCAAAGTACATTTTATTCTTGAGCGGTAGGAAAAGAAACAGGAGAAAAGAGTGAGGAGAAGAGAGAGCGAGAAAAAGAGAGAGGGAGGAAAAAAGAGAGATGAAGGAAAAGAGAGAGAAAGAGAGAGTAAGGAAAAGAGAGAGTGAGAAAAAGAGAGAGTGAGGAAAAGAGAGAGAGGAAAAGAGACAGTGAGGAAAAGAGCGAGTGAGGAAAAGAGAGAGAGGAAAAGAGAGAGTGAGGAAGAGAGTGAGAGGCGGATGAGAGAGGAGGGAGGGAGAGAAAGTGGTGGGAGGAAGATGAGATGAGGAGATATATATAGAGAGATAGAGAGGGAGAGATGAGGAGATATATATATATAGAGAGAGATAGAAAGGGAGAGATGAGGAGATATATACAGAGAGATAGAGAGGGAGAGATGAGGAGATATATATAGAGAGAGATAGAAAGGGAGAGATGAGGAGATATATATAGAGAGATAGAGAGGGAGAGATGAGGAGATATATATATAGAGAGAGATAGAAAGGGAGAGATGAGGAGATATATATAGAGAGAGATAGAAAGGGAGAGATGAGGAGATATATATAGAGAGATAGAGAGGGGGTTTTAAGGAGATATATATATAGAGAGAGATAGAAAGGGAGAGATGAGGAGATATATATAGAGAGAGAGATAAAGAAGGAGAGAGGAGGAGAGATACAGAGAGGGAGGGAGGAGAGAGCAGTGGGTGTTGGGTTGGCAACCGTGTTTTCGGTGTTCAGGCTCAGCAGCCTCTGTTTAACCGAGGGATCGGAGTGGAAACGAGGCCTTGGCATTGGTCGGACAGACGGCACTCCCGCCCCTCCGGCCCTGACAGACACGGGGCGCGTTAGAGACGTACGGCTCCGCCCTGGGCCTCGGCTCCACGTGTGTCGTATTCTCTAATCCCCCCTCTCTCATTAGACGTGATGGAGCAGCCCGGCCTGTGGCCCCAAGTTTACGGAGCCCGAGGGCCCCCCTCCCACATGCACCCGCAGCACACGGCCGTCTACTCCCGCTCGCAGTTTCTACGGCAACAGGAGCTCTACGCCCTCCAGCACCACCAGCAGCTCCAGCAGCACCAGCAGCACCAACAGCAGCAGCAGCACCAACAGAGCCACCAGGTCCAGCAGCACCACCCCCAGAACCAGGTCCAGCGCCAGCAGCACAGAGCAGCACAGACCCTGGAGCTCCAGCACCGGGCCAACCACGCCCAGGTGGGTGGTGTCGGGCCGCGGGTTGTCAGGGACGCAAACACGCTTACTTCTGTGAAAACCACAGAAGTCAGCGTGCTTCTCCCCTTTTCCACGGTGTACGCTGCAGTGTGATGATTCAGCTGACAGACCCCCCCCCACACACAAACAACGGCGTTAGGCCAAAGGACGCGTCTATTTCTAGCTCCAGAGCCTAATTTTATACCGGGAGTTGCCGAGCCTTCCCAACGGACTGGGTAGCGATGCTCACCGCTTTGTCAGTTGATACCGGGCCACGTCGAGGAAGCCTTTCGTTCTACAAGGCAGGTCACGAACCATTGGCCACATCCTCTTCACAGGAAATGGAAACACCAGCGCAGGGCTGTCTGACTCAGTGGCTCTAAAGTCGGCAACCTTGATCTGGTGCAACAGACTGTAGTCATTTGCTGTTTTATAAGGCGGAATCAGGTTTGTTTTAGCTAACTGCTGACATTATCTGAAGAGGCTTAGAGAACAGTCCGCGTTGAGGGAATCGTATTCAGTGTCTATATGCACGTAAATAAACAAAACATTAAGGCGACCCACGAAATTACCTCCTGTGTGTTATTCATGGTCATATTGTTGGGTAACGGTTTCCTCGACGACCTTGATGAAGTGCATTCACTCGTAACCGTGGTTATCTTTGAGTGTTTGTTCCGTGTGCTTGTCCCCTGCCTGCAGAAGCGACCGGAGGACTCATCGGTGGAGCTGGAGGAGCTGCTTTCTGAAGCTCCGGGCTCCAAACCTGCCAAAGCCTACTCCTCCTACCACAACCCCGCCTCCAGCCGGAACACGCCCACTCCGGGGACCTGCACCGCCCACCAGTCTCCCTGCTGCCGGTCCCACCCTAACAGCACTCCCTCCACCCCCTGCCCCGCCCCTAGCCCTCGCTCTCCGACCCTGAGTCCCGCCCCCTCGCAGCTGCCAAAAGGGGCGGAGTCCCGGGACAAGCGAGGAGAGGGGCATTCGCCGCAGGGCTACGCACCATCCCTGGAGCCTGGTAAGGGAGCTCACACCTGCTCCTCCACCCCTCCATCTGTCCTCTGTATCCGGGGTGATTGCTAACTACTGGACGTCCACGAGATCTTTTAGCATGGGCACGATCAGCTATCGAGTGCCTTAGACGTCGCCGGAGGCGGTAGTAAGACGGTAGCTGGATGACTGGCTCCGTCAGCTGTCCGTAACTGATGCTGGGGGCTCACGCTAACACCCTTGTCCTCCAGGGACCTGGAGGTCTGACACAGCGGTTGAGATTGCAAGTAGCCCCGCGAATCGACGTCCAGCTAAAGCCACTTACTCAATCCTCCGGTAATTGGAGGAGCCGACAGGCTCTGTAAGGATATTTTTCTGCCCCTGTGGCTCTAGACTGCAGCGCGTCCCAAACGGCACCCTGTTCCCTACGCGGCCCGGGGCGGCTTTGACCGGAGCCCCGTTGGCCGCAGTCAAAAAACGAGTGTCCTCACTAGAGGCTTCCATTTGGGACGTGCCGTCTGCGTGGGCGGATGGGTTGGGCTGGCGGCCTCTGTGAGCGCCGTCTCCTAGGCAATGGCGGAGAGAAACCTCGCTCCTAGCTTATCTGGCTCCGCCCCCTCCGGACGCACAGACACTCCATCGTCGTCCACACACGGCTAACCGTCCAGCAGCGCCATTCCGCCCCGGAGGACGTACCGTTGTCCGGGCGTCTTTGAGAGACCAAGGCACTCTTAGACTTCAAGAAAGCTAGCTACCACAGGCCAGAAACTTGACACACACACAAGCACACAAGGGCTGCGTAACACACACAAGCAGTGCACTTCACTGCAGGCTTCCAGATCAAGGCGCCGCCGTCGACATCATTTTCCTTCTTGCCCTCCCTGCGCCTCGATGCTCACAGGAGTTGTATCCGGGGCAGGTCCTCAGGGCTCGGCCATTTTGAACTGCCTTGACAGTTCTTCACTAGAGAGCGCGAGGTGGAGAGCTGGAAAGACTCATCTCGAAAAGAGAGAAGCAGAAGGGGTGGGGTTTGAGACGTCCTCCGGCCGTAGAGAAATGTTTCTTACCTTTGTTGCTGTGTTTTTTTGCAGCGTTCTTCACAACTCAGGTCTTCTTTCTCGTCCCTTGCTTATGTAGACTTGCCGTCCGGATATACCTACCCTGCCATCGCCATGGGATACAGGAGCGGCCCCTCTCCCCAGGACGTACAATTGGCCGAGCCAGCTGACCTGGAGGCGGTCCAGACAGAGCCTGTTGAGCATGCGCCCCCATCTCTCTCTGGTTTAGAGGCAGAGCTTGAGTGTCAGGCTGTAGCAAGGCCTCTCGCTGAGCCACTCCCACACCAGGAAGTAGAGGCGGAGCTTGAGTGTCAGGCTGTGGTAAGGCCCCTCGCAGAGCGACTCCCACACCAGGAAGTAGAAGAAGAGACAGCAGAGGCGCTGAGGGAGGAGGTGGAAGCCAAAGTATCAGGGGGCAGCTGTGCTCCTCCCAATCCAGAGCATAGGGAGCAACAAGACCAGGAGGTGCCGGTGTGTCCTCCTGCAGAGAGCCCTGTGTGTGAGACAGCCTCCTGGCTCATCCCTATCCCCCTTTCTGAAGAGGAGAACCAGAGACCCAACTCAGTCTTCACACCGGAGGAGCAGGAGGGGGGGGACAGCCTGGTGGATAGAGCACTGGAGGTGGCAGGAGAACAGGAGTTGGTTTCTGCCATCATTGACCTCGACCCCCCTGGCCCTGCCCAGCCCCACCAGGAGGCACGGTCTGAGGAGGTGGAGGACAAGGAGGAGGGAGGAGAACCGGAGCAGAATGAGGAGGCCCCTGTCAATGACATCCAGGCCGTGTGCCTCTCCCCCTCCCCTCCGTCCTCCCCACGCCCCAGCCAGCCGGTAATGGCCTCCTCCAACTCCCACAAGTCCATCATGTCCAGCTACTGGAGCCTGGAGCTTCTGATCGCTGCGGCCTTCTGTGCCGACGTCCCTCCCTTCCCCATGCTGTCCTCCAGCGCCCCCCAGGCCCCCGCCGGTGACGCTCAGCGACGGCTCGGCCAGCCCCACCCCAACCACGGCATGGAACTGCTCAGCGAACTGGCCGACCTGGAGCTCCTGCAGCACCGACACGACACGGGGGACAGTCAAGGTGAGAGACACGGGGGACAGTCAAGGTGGGAGACACGGGGGACAGTCAAGGTGAGAGACACGGGGGACAGTCAGGGTGAGAGACACGGGGGACAGTCAAGGCGGGAGACTCAGGGAACAGTCAAGGTGAGAGACACGGGGGACAGTCAAGGTGGGAGACACGGGGGACAGTCAGGGTGAGAGACACGGTGGACAGTCAAGGTGAGAGACACAGGGGACAGTCAAGGTGGGAGACAGGGGGGACCGACAAGGTGGGAGACACGGGGGACAGACAAGGTGGGAGACACGAAGGACAGACAAGGTGAGAGACACGGGGGACAGACAAGGTGAGAGACAATGGGGGACAGTCAAGGTGAGAGACACAGAGTATAGACAAGGTGTGCACTAAATCTCAAACACCTTCCCTAAATTTAAACTATCCTCACTAAGTCTCCTACCCACTTACGAAGGCTCATAAACCTTCACTTAGGCTAAAACAATGCTCAGTAACTTTGATGCATTGTCTTCACCTCCCCCCTATATGCCCCCTTCAGGCCTACCCTCCATCCAATCTCCCTGCTCCTCATTTGCCATCCAATTCTAGGTATCTGATGTATCCTCCTAAACCCCCCCTCCCTTCCACGAGCCTCTGGCGTACCCTCTAAAAACCCTTTTAAACCCCTTTCCCATGAGCCTCTGGTGCATTCTCCTACCCCCCGTTCCCGCCTGCTCCCTCTGCGTTGCTGTTTTCTAATAGCGGTATCAGGCAAGCTGCGCGTCGTCTTACAAGACTCCTGTAACGTCAGAGGCGCCCTGGGGAGAGAGGAGCAGCAGACCTTATTGCTCCGCACTCCCGCGACCTCCCCCACCACCCTGCCGTCCTCGGGGGACTGCCTCCCTCTGCTCCTCTCTTCCTCAAACAAGCCACAAATCACCAAGATGGGGGGGTGGGCGGGGGTAGCCATGTGTTAACCCTTCCACCAAAGCGGCCCCGACGCTGCTCCGATTATATGTGCGTGTGTCAGTGTGTGTCAGTGTGTGTGTGTATGTGTGTGTTTGTATGTGTGCATGTGTGTGTGTGTGCATTTGTGTGTGTGTGCATGTGTGTAATCCCAGAAGCCATGGATGTTGTCGGGGGTTCCTGGAGCATTGCCTCTGTAATTAGACGCCATTGTTTTAAAGTGCCTTTAAAAGCGTCCCTGGTTTCAAAGAGCCGCCGTCGTGTTTATGTCTTGTTCCGTGCTCCTGCAAAAGGATGTTTACCCCGTCGTCCTAATGCATTTAACACCTCTCAAATGACACCAACTATAAAACGGATATCGTCAACTGATTTCCTGAGTGTTCAGGCTGCGGCTGATGTTGTTGTTGTGCTTTGTTGAGGGACGCGATCGCAAGCTCTGGCGCTTCACAGAAGACAGTAAGGCCACGTCGGAACGTAGCTAGCGGTCCTTCCCTCGCGCGGACCCGAGCCGAACCGGGCCTCTTGTTAAGCAGTTACACCAAAGTGGGTCGGAACCCCAGCGTGACAAATGAATATTAGTGCCAGTCCGGGGCGTAAAAGCGTTCACACTGCCGAACCAAACCCAGCGGACCTGTACTAGTCTGGCCTGTTCTTCCGCGGCTACCGTTGCCGGAACAGGAAACAAAAAAAAGGAAATATCTGAGCCAGACGGAATGGTATTGGTCAGCAGGATTGTAAAAACGTGACCTGTATTCAACTGTGCACTTATTTCAGAGGCCTAGAATGCCCATTCACCCAACTGAGTCCAGCTAAGCTGAGTCAGTCCGATCTGTGCTGTAATGGGCAGGAAACGATGTTCATCGAGGACGCGGGGAACTGTCAGTGTATTCCCGCATAGCAGCCTCAGGACGTTACAGGCTACTGTTGTCAAACGAACGCTGTCCCACACAAACGTGCCAAAACAGACACATTTTTAGAGAAAGATAAACAAGTTAATATTTGACCATAAACCAAGGTATAATTTACAAACTTTAGTGTCACGGGAAGTAAAAAAATGTATAGTTACAAAAATAGAGTATTGCCTTAAATCTCAGAGGGACTACCTGAACAAATGTTACCACAGAGTTGTTATTTCAAGTATTTTATTGTATGACTTAAATACCTCTGTGTGTCTATACAGAGGCACTGGTCTAAAGAGTCTGTAATGCATGTGACCCTTGACCCTTTGCATGTGTTTCTGCCCACAGGAGAGGAGATGTTGATTTTTGACCTCAAGAGCCTTGCCACCCTGGCAGCTGCCCGTGCGTTGGAGCTGGGTGATCAAGAGGGTGTGGCATCTGGGGCGGGGCCACACTACCCTGCCCTTAGGACACTCAACCTGCGCAGGAAATGCAGCTGGACGCCTCGCCATGAACCGGTAGAGTACCAGTGCCAAGACATAAGAATGCGAAATAACCAAACCCGAGAATAACTTGTGGATAACTGTCTTGAACCGCGGTTACAACAGATATCAAGATAAGGAAGAAATGACGGTTGAAAATCATTTGTCGCTGTTTTTGAAGCCAATTTCACAGAGCCTTCAATTGCAGAGGGGCGATGCTTGTTGCTGTGTTAACTTGGCTTGTGCTTCTCGCTGTCGGGAACATTCAGGTGTGCCCGGTGAAGGTTGCCATGGAGACCATGGAGGGCCCGGAGCTAGCCATGCGAGTTAAGCTGGCAGAACTTCAGAGGCGCTACAAGGAGAAGCAGAGGGAGCTGGCCAAGCTGCAGCGGAAACATGATCACCAGTACGATTCAGCGTCCTTTACAAGTTCTCCCTTAACTCTTCTTAATGGAGGCTTTTTATTCTTAATTCATGCGCTGGGATAATGGTTCAAACTGTCGTTTCTGCGGCTGGCGCCTTGGCTAGCGCTTCGTATGGCCAATGCCTCACGTCTGCCGTTTTACAATCCCAATTCTCACTGGAAAAGCATAAACGAATCGAAACCATGGGAACACACTCCTTTCTAATTGGTGAATGACTTTCTCCTTTGTTCGGACTCACGTGCGCTCCGATGGCATACTCACGAGTGTCTCTGTGCCCAGGAAAGAGGAGAACCCCCGTAGCCCTGCTCGTCGAGGACCGGGGAGGCCCCGGAAGCGTAAATCCACTCCTGCCCCTGGTCCGGGGTCCTCCTCAGAGACCCATAGAAAAGTGAAGTAAGTTCCTGTGCGCTTGTCAATGTGTGTGTGTGTGTTTTTAGTGTATTTTTATTTAGTTTGTGTGTTTGTTTGTGTGCCTTTGTTCATGTGTGTCTGTTAGTGTGTGTCTGTTAGTGTGTGTTTGTTCGTGTGTGTTTGTTTGTGTTAGTTAGTGTTTGTCGGTTAGTGTGTGGCTGTTTGTGTCTATTTGTTTGTGTGTGTTTGTTAGTGTGTGTATGTTAGTGTCCGTGTGTTAGTATGTGTTTGTTAGCGTCTGCTTGTTTGGGTTGTTTGTTAATGTCTGTGTGTTTGTGTGTGTTAGGGTCTGTGATTTAGTGTGTTTGTGTGAGTGTGTGTGTGTGTTAGTGACTGTGTGTTAGTGTGTGTGTGTGTTAGTGACTGTGTGTTAGTGTGTGTGTGTGTTAGTGTGTGTGTGTGTGAGTGTCTGTGTGTGAGTGTGTGTGTGTGTGTGTGTGTGTGTGTGTGTGTGTGTGTGTGTGTGTGTGTGTTTGTGTGTGTGTGTGTTTGTGTGTGTGTGTTTGTGTGTGTGTGTGTTTGTGTGTGTGTGTTAGTGACTGTGTGTGAGTGTGTGTTAGTGTGTGTGTGTTAGTGTCTGTGTGTTGGTGTGTGTGTGTTAGTGTGTGTGTGTTGGTGTGTGTGGCACTGCTCATCTCTCTCAGCCTGGCCGGGACACACTGATGCTTTCCATCATCCCAGTCTAGGAGACTTTTTTCATGCCATCAACAGGAAGTGGGAGAACTCAAGGAAGTCCACTTGTAATCTGAAAGTAATCAGCCAAGGGACTGATTAATCCACCTCCCTGAGTGTGTGGGTGTGTGTCTGGGTGTTTATGTGTGTATTTCAGTGTGTTGCTGTTTATGCGGGTGGGTGTGTATGTGTTCATGAGTGTTTGTGCGTTTCTGTGACTGTGTGTGACTGTGTGTGTGTGTGTGTGTTATCAAAAGCTTCGGTGTGTCTGTGAATCCCCGTCTGCCTCTGTCAGCGTATGTGTCTCAGCAGGTTTCCGCCCAGTTAATCCTAAACCTGAATGACATTACTGTGCGTAGGGGCCCCTGGAGGTGGGTCTCAGGGGCCCCCGGAGGTGGGTCTCAGGGGCCAAGCGGGGGACGGAGAACGGGGTTGCTGGGAGGAGGGCGGGAACTGGCAGGGCCAGGCTGTAATTAGAGTCCTGTGAGTTGTCCTGTAATCTGCCCCAGGAATGTGACACGAACCTGCCATTAACCCCCTGGGGGTCAGCCGGGGCCGGTCACACGGCATCACACGGCGTCACACGGCGTCACACAGCGTCACGCGGCTGTGTGACATCAACATGCATCGGTGTGTGTGCAGCATGTTACTGTCAAACTCACAAATGAATTGAATGGGGAGCTGGTGATTGCTAAATAAATACCAAACTCGCAGCATGAATAATATATATTAAATCAGGACGTGGCTGTCATTTTCGGTCTTAGTGTGGCATCAGAACAGCCTTTACCAAGTGGCTCTGTGATTGCCCCCGCTGACGGTATTCAGCACGGCGCGTGTGCGTGCCCACGATGACGTGCACATCCGCCCACGTGCCCTGCCTGCGTGCGCGTGTGTTCGCACGCTCGCGTCTCCATATTGTTTCTTTTCAATTAGCGCCGCTGTCATTGTTACCCGGGCCTTGGGAGTGGCCCGCTGCCGCCCGCCCCAAGCAGCCGGCACTTTTGTCCCCTCTCGCCCCGTTCTGGGCAGCGTTCCAGAATGTTCCCAGCTGTCCCACAGCGATGTCACCTCCACTCCCCTTCCGCCTCTCCCTGACCTCCTCCATCCCTCGCCCTGACCAGACCGGTGCGTCACGAGGATGCCCGTTGACAGTGACATCTAAAAGCCAAAGGGCACTACATGGGGTCCCAACAGCGAAGGGGTCGGAGCGAGGAGCTACAGAGGGGGTGATCCTTAATTGTCGCCGTGGTTTGCTCCGACTCGCTCGCTGTTTTCTCCTCTCTCGTCCGCCAAGGAGTTATTGTGAACGACGGGACGTAGCTGAATGATTGCGGAGAGATTGACCCCGTGTTGTGTGACATTGGGGGGGGGGGCGTGGGAAACCGTCTGCTGTGTATGTCACTCACCCTGTGGCGTCTCCTACACGACGCGCTGGTCGCGCTACGGTGCCCTTGTGCTTGGTTGCCGCTGTGTTTCTGACCGGAGCGAGGGCTGTGTTTCCGACCGGAGCGAGGGCTGTGTTTCCGACCGGAGCGCGGGCTGTGTTTCCGACCGGAGCGCGGGCTGTGTTTCCGACCGGAGCGCGGGCTCTGTCTCAGACCGGAGCGCGGGCTGTGTTTCCGACCGGAGCGCGGGCTGTGTTTCCGACCGGAACGCGGGAGTGAGAGCGGCGCCGGTCTATTGGATTTAACTAGTCGGCGCGTTTCGCGTTCCTAGTGCCGGGGGCGGTCCTCTGTCGCGTCGTGTTTGTCAGCGTGTGGGGGGAGGGGTTGACAGGGTGGGGAGGTGGGACGTCCCTTGGGGAGGGCTCAAACTTCGCTGCCACCTCTGCCACTCTCCTGTCAATCACACGTGCACACAGGCATCAACATGTGTTACGTCCGGACCGTCTCTCTCCTTCTTTCATCTTTTCTTCCCTTTTCTCGCTCCCCTTCCCTCTCTGTTTGCTCCTTCTACCTCTTTCTGTCCTTCGCCTGCTCCTTCTCTCGCTCCTTCCCTCTCTGTTTGCTCCTCCTACCTCCTCCTGCTCCTTCCCTCGCCCCTTCCCTCTTCGTCTCTCCATTACAGTCCGATGAGCATGTAACAGCGAACCTCGCATTTTGAACTCGCTTTAGCAGACGGACGCACGCACAGTGCCACTACCTCCCTCGCACATGTTACCTGCACGCACGCACAGCGCCACTACCTCCCTCGCACATGTTACCCGCGCGCACAGCGCCACTACCTCCCTCCCACATGTTACCCGCGCGCACACCGCCTCTACCTCCCTCCCACATGTTACCGCACGCACACCGCCTCTACCTCCCTCCCACATGTTACCGCACGCACACCGCCTCTACCTCCCTTGCACATGTTACCCGCACGCACAGCGAAACTATCTCCCTCGCACGTTACCCTCGCGCACGCACAGCGCCACTACCTCCCTCGCACATGTTACCCGTGCGCATGAACTGCGCCTCTACCTCCTTGGCACATGTTACCCACGCAGCCGCTTGCCACTCTAGCCGGCATGTAATGATGTTGTGTAAACAGAGGCATTACGGCTCAGCGTAATAGATATTTCCCTTTTAACTCTGAAAAGTTTTGAGCCAGCGATCCTGATTAGCTTCCCCAGTCAATGTGACTGATGGCACGGCAGAGGCAGTACACACTGTGGGAGGGCGAGGCTAATCTTTTGTTTGAGTACGGCCTGGCTCGCATCTGCCTGGTCGCTGGGCACTTCTCCAAGGTTAAAATCAAGGGCATTTTTTATCCTCCTTTATCCGGCCCTGCCACTCTGGTGGGGGAGATGCTAGCTGTGCCGATATGGAAATGGCGAGCAGAGAGCTATGATATTCGCATGCCAGAACAATGGGAGTGTATTGGGAGGGCCCTCTGAGCCACATTCACTGATTCCCGGGGCCTTAAACTCCCTCCTGGGGGAACTCCCTCGGTTAAACGCTACGGCTTCTCATCTCAATTGTCCCGGGTCAACTAAAAGTGGAGTGTTATTAGAACTCGGAGAGAGGTGACTTCACTCCCCCCCCTCTGATCTTTCTCTTTTTCCTTCCTCTTGCCTTCATTCAATCCATCATTATTCCTCCTTCTCTCACGAGAGCCTCCCTTGTGTTTTTGACTGCCAGGTCGATAGGAGCTGGACACTGCCCGCTGCCTGAGGATCTGCAGGGAGAAGGGGGCGGGGACACCCAGAGGAAGAAGAAGAAGCTGTCCAATCAGGGCTTTGAGCGGCTTGGCGCGGCACAGGTCAGGGTTCATTCGCTGCATCGCAGACTCTTGGTCCACTTTCCCTTCTAAAAAACTACCAGCTGTTCCTTTGTGTTCAATTGCTTTCCTGAACCTCAGCGTTTCTAATCATTTTCAGCCTCAGGGGAAACTCTGAAGAGTCAACCACAGGGTCTTGATGTTGACATCTTTTTCATTTCTGGATCTTCTGTTCCTGCGCGCGAGCTACGCTCTGTTCTATCCTTCTGGCTGTCTGAGCGTGGTAGCTGACTCCGGAGGTGTAACTCTTTCTTCCTCTCCGTTCTCCCTTCATTCCTCGCTCTGTGATCCTTCACGCCTGTCTGTTCTCACAGATGAAGGTGCAGATCTGCAGCCGAAAGGCTGGCTTCCATGGTGTCCTCAGCACTAAGCTGGCCCGCGACGTCGTCCTCCACCCGCACCTCAAGCAGCACAGGGCCCAGGCCGGGAAGAGGGCTCAGGCAGGGGCGGGGCCAAATGATAAGGATGAGTCGGGGTTGGCCCCCAAGCACCGCGGACACCGGGCCCAGGCCGCCTCCAAGGCGGAGTCAAGGCGAGGTTTCAGCGAGTCAGGCGGCCAGAGCGACACAGGTATGGCGTCATGAAGGTTTCTTCTCCCTGTGCGGCCCAGGACATTTTTTCCGGTACTTCAGTATCTGTATCTCAGATGTACAATGTTACAGTGAGGTTGGCGAAAATACCTCCATGTACTTTAATCCACGTTGGATGAACCACTTCAACGACACTTCTAGTCTCCCCATTTCAGAGCAAATGAAGTGGACACAGCTTCACAGTTTTCTCAAATTTGGCAGGTTGGGGTGTTCTTTTGCATCTTTGTGCTTACACAAGAGAGCTGTCATTGTCTAGACTTGATTGTACTCTTTGCATTTGTAGTCAATTGCTGGTGTCTGAAAACATGTGGACCATTGTGCAAATGGAAGTCAAGCTGGCCGTCATGATGTAGTTAAATAAGAATAAATGGATTGGAGACATAGCCAAAACAATAGGTACACCAAAATCATCTGTTTGATACACCATCCCTACCGTGAAGCATGGTGGTGACAGCAACATGCTATGGGGATGCTTCTCTGCATCAGAGACAGCTTGCGTAGATGGAGTGGCCCAGTCAAAGCCGACACCTCAATCACATTGACATACCGAAATATCTATATATATATCTATAGAAATGTGAAAGCATGTATACAAAGAATATATATATATATATATCAGTATATGTATAAGTATATATATGTGTATGTATAAAGGCTGTAATATAACCCGAATATAACCAGCTGCTATATGTGTACCTTATGAATATAACCAGCCGCTATATGTGTACCTTATGAATATAACCAGCCATTATATATGTACCTTAAGAATATAACCAGCTGTTATATATGTACCTTAAGAATATAACCAGCTGTTATATATGTACCTTTAAGAATATAACCAGCTGTTATATATGTACCTTATGCATATAACCGGCTGTTAAATGTGTACCTTAAGAATATAACCAGCTGTTATATATGTACCTTTAAGAATATAACCAGCTGTTATATATGTACCTTATGCATATAACCGGCTGTTATATGTGTACCTTAAGAATATAACCAGCTGTTATATGTGTACCTTATGAATATAACCAGCCGCTATATGTCATGTCCTGGATGCGGGCCCCTAGCCATCTCTATGCTTTGGGGCTCCCATTCAGGGCATGGCACATGGAGAGGCCTCTAGCCATCTCCATGCCATTGTGGGCTCCCCAGTCAGAGCAGCTGCATTCAGTTGACTCTGATTGGGGAGCCTACTTAGGTTCATTTTCTAGCCACACCCGGTGTGGTTTATTGTTTGTG
>JACXGK010013056.1:0-13317 GCA_016801125.1 Novumbra hubbsi
AGAACCCCCCCCCCCCCGGTCCCCAAAGGTTACGTCACTGAAAAGCCCTCAATAGCCTGACTGACTGAGTGGCAACCTCATTCACCAGGAGACCCTGTCTCCATCTTAGAATGCATCAGGATTCAGGAAGAGTGGTGTTGTGTTGAATGAAAGGATCTCTATTGGAATGGAGGGAACAGAGGGTTGGTGCTGAACTGAGAGAGGAGACTTAGACTCCTGTTCCACTAAGAGCTGTTTATCTTTCTGTTGTGTTCTTCTGTGTGAGGGGCCTGATTTCTGATTGGTCTACCCTTCTGACCTGAGACACCACAATTAGGCGTGCAGTTTGTTTTTACGGTGAGAGTGCTTGTAGATGTTGGCTGGATTTGAAATATGTTCTGTCTTAATGGTTTTTGTCATACACTTACACTTTAAGCACATTGTATACTCCCACTGAGTGGGGCAGACGGTTTTTCATTCTTGATTTTGCCATTTGGTTGGATGGAGGGGGTATTAAGAACACACAAACGGACACTGACGCTTTTCTGTTCATTTTGTTCTGAGTCATCGTCAGTCTTTGTATGTCCATCCACAAGGCTTTTATTTTCCACTCCTCACGGAAATTACTTTTCAAGTGTTTTCCTGGATGATGATGACGAAGGTTCTGTCATTTAGTTGCCAATTCTCCAGCTCCTCTTCAGCTGGATGAACGGTCTATCCGACAGAGCAGTGTGAGTCACTGTGAAGAACACCCTGTTTAACATCATGCCAGCAAAATATATCCTACATTTTTTTTACTTTTGCGTGGAAACAAAGGACTTTGGGGAATCGCAAAGATTCATCTTAAAATATCTAAAGTTTCTTGCTCAATTTCCAATATACTCTTACCTTTATACCTGTAATTCTCTGGTCAAGCAGTTAGTTTCTTGTATGCATGATATCTTTGAACAGATGATGATTGCTGCTAACCAAATGATGATAAGAGCTTATGTAAGCTGTTTGAGGGCTTGTATCAGCCACTTGCAGTTATGATGTATCAACTTTTGTACCAGCGCTCTAGTCAGCTCCACTTCAGGGGTCGCTATGTACAAAGCATCTCTAGATCACTTTTGCCCTTTGGATCATAATGAATTTGATTCTATGTTTGGGGAATGGTGCTGTTTCTAGATCAGCCCTCCTTTTTGAATAGGACCCATATGCACTGTGAGTTTTGAAGTATGCACTACGAATATCAAAACAACATCTAGTCTTTCTTCATAACAGGCCTGTCATCCATTGTCAGTAAAACAAGATCTAGTCTTTCTTCATAACAGACCTGTCATCCATTGTCAGTATAACAAGATCTAGTCTTTCTTCATAACAGACCTGTCATCCATTGTCAGTAAAACAACATCTAGTCTTTCTTTTTAACAGACCTGTCATCCATTGTCAGTAAAACAAGATCTAGTCTTTCTTCATAACAGACCTGTCATCCATTGTCAGTAAAACAAGATCTAGTCTTTCTTCATAACAGGCCTGTCATCCATTGTCAGTAAAACAAGATCTAGTCTTTCTTCATAACAGGCCTGTCATCCATTGTCAGTAAAACAAGATCTAGTCTTTCTTCATAACAGGCCTGTCATCCATTGTCAGTAAAACAAGACCTAGTCTTTCTTCATAACAGGCCTGTCATCCATTGTCAGTAAAATAACATCTAGTCTTTCTTCATAACAGGCCTGTCATCCATTGTCCCTCCACAGTAAAACAAGACCTAATCTTTCTTCATAACAGGCCTGTCATCCATTGTCCCTCCACAGTAAAACAAGACCTAATCTTTCTTCATAACAGGCCTGTCATCCATTGTCAGTAAAATAACATCTAGTCTTTCTTCATAACAGGCCTGTCATCCATTGTCCCTCCACAGTAAAACAAGACCTAATCTTTCTTCATAACAGGCCTGTCATCCATTGTCCCTCCACAGTAAAACAACCCCGTGTGGCGCAGGTCCTTTGTGTGGCCCCCGGTCTCCGTATCCCTGTCACGTCTCTCTGTACCCAGGTATGGTGTCATGTTGCCGGGGACTGCAGGTTGGGGCCAAGCGGCGTGCGCTGCACCTCACCCTGGGAACGCCTGGCCTCATACAAAACCCACGGAGGTGCTTCGGGTTACAGCCTTCTGCCGTCGCTGTCACTTGACGTTGTCCTCAGTACGGCCCCTAGCGCATATCTGGCGGGCGTGTTGCTCCGTGGGCCAATATTTAAGTCACTTTTATCATGGAAGTGATTCTAATTTTAGTTTTGAGAGAAATCTTTGGTATGATTATCTTTTACTTGTATGTGTTCTATTGAGAGAAGGCATTAGAAATAGTTTGTTGTTTTTTAAGAAAACCTCATCGAAATTTTATGTTCAGTATCCGAGTTGACCGTCTTCAGCTGGAGCCGGAATTTGGGTTCCACCTGCTCCCGCTCTGTCTGTCTGTCTGTCTGTCTTAATCAGCCATTGTGGATCGGTTTCTATTGTTAGCTGTTAAACAACATTGTCGTTGTGCTATATGCGTCCACTTCCTGTGTGTTTCTATTTTGAGCCATCTATTAGTTGTCTGAGGAGCTGTCATTCCAGGTTCACAAAATACACAAATGGAGTACATCTAACCGTCGACGTCTAGTTTCCAGAATACTAGCTTGTCCCCTCTTCCTAGAACGTCCTATCAATTATCTGTGATGTGTGAGCAGGGACAAGGATATGGCACAGGGAACACAACAACATCCCTGCCTTGGTTTCCCTGTGAAATGAGAAACAAAGACAAGGGTTATGTAGGGAGCACAATGGATGTTGATGTGAAAAAGGCTGGTCATTGATCAAGGCACTGGCATCGTTACAGAAATCACACACTAATCTGTTTGGGAGGTATCCAGTGAGAAGGTATAGGCTCTCATAACTGTCAGTTGCTCTTTATTAGAGTGTCTGCTAAATGACTACAACGTATGCATGTGTTCAGATTTTTATACCGTTTCTGAATTATACCAGATGATACTATTAAAATACAGCTCAGTACATTTTACAAATATTTGAAAATGCTACTCGCACGCAAATTAAAAAAGGGAATTTGCTTCCTGTGCTGTTTTATGTTGCTAAGTGGCCACCTTAACAAGTGAGCAACCAAAATGCGTAAGTTGAAAAAAAAAGTATTTATCATATCTAAACATGAACACACGCTATATTTAGATGAGATTTGGACAAAATGAGTTGTTAATTGTACTCTTTTCACTCTGGCATCATATCTCCGTTTACCATCTACAGTAAATGGAAAATGACTTGGGTACAGACTAGCAAAATACAGGTCCTGTTTTTACATGTCTGTCTTCACTCTCTGACGCCTGCCCTGTCATTTAAAGATACCAGTCGATACAGGGCCTCGAGTACTGTCACCCATGACTCATAAATACTATACTGTTGTCCTCGAATACGTTGTCCTCGAATACGTTTGAAAACATTCCTTTCCCCCTACACAGTTTCACTGTGTGCCTCATTCATGAATGTCCCCTGTCGGTTGCCTGCGCTACTGTAGGTCATAGCTCAACCTCTCTCCTTCCCTCACGTTCTCCCCAGGAGTGTCGTCCCGTGTCCCCGAGATCATGGCCGCCGGAACCCACTCTCCCGGGGGACCCAATGGGATCATCCGGAGTCAGTCCTTCGCCGGCTTCAGCACGCTACAGGAGAGACGCTCGCGGTAAGGGGCTGGATAAAAGGCTGGAGGTCGGCACAGTGCCGGGATAAGTGTGCTGTTCCCTGATTAGAATACTAACGGTTACCATTGTCTTACATCAGATAAGTACATGATGACATTATCTGACGTTTGACGTTTGGCTGTAACTGACCTTAAATCTGTGAGGAAGCTCTCAGTTTATCAATTTTTCCTCTTTATATTAGAACAAAGGCTATTAACCATATTTATTACAGGCATTTCGCTGATACGGATTTCTACCAAAACTAGCATTTTTTTAAGGAAATATAAAGTTTGAATTGCATATGCTTGCTAATATTGTTAATAGGACACTTGATGGCTTCAACAATTTTAAGTAACTGAGAAAATCAGTCTGATGATTAGGACAATATAACTTTTATAATATAATCTTTTTCCTGGATGGGTAACCCTTTCAAACTCTGATACCTTACACTTTTTCAGTGAACAAATGAAAGTTCCTGACTTAAGAGATAAATGTGGATGCGGTAATTGATTTCCGTGAATCAGCTGAGTGAGTTACTGACCAAAAAGTGTCACATGTGCCGGCTCTTGAGTTAATGAGGTGTGTGTGTGTGTGTACTTAGAGAATACTGTCTGGGATGCGTGTTGTAACGGCACACTCCAGCAGTCCTCTGACCGCCTCGATGGTTCCTATTCCTCTTCCTGTATTCTGGGGCGTCGTTTCCACGGAGACTCTCAGCAGGACGATGGGGCGGTCTACAATGCGAGCTCGTTATGGGACTTCTTTTTGTGCACTGAGCTGAACTATTAAACGAAAATTGACATGACTCATTGGGACCGAGCAGTGCAAATTGCTGTATTGACTGCAAAAATGCCTCCTTTGTGACTGTCTTTTGTTGAGAACCCAAAGAAAACCGTCCAGTCTGTTTGCGTGCGTGTCCAGGTGTAACTCGTTCATGGGGAACCCTGCAGTGCAGAAGAAGCCCACGTCAAAGCCCAAGAAGTCCCACCTGTCCGGGCACAAGGCCAGCAGCGGCTCCAGAGAACCTCAGCCCAAGAGGGTGGAGGAGGTGTATGACACCCTAAAACAAGGCCTGGAGTGAGTAGACACACACTCCCCAACACCCCCATTTCTTCCCTCTATGTAAGTCTGTCTGTATAATAGTGTAACACAGACAAACGCTGCCCAGTTCACTATGATGTCGCTACATTTATCACATACATACAGGCACTTTACTCCTCTCTCCTGGTCCTCCCTTCGCTCCTTTCCTGTCTTTCTTTGTCCTCCTCAGTGAGTATCTTGAGGTGCACCAGACGGAACTGGACAAACTCACCTCTCTGATGAAGGACATGAAGAGAAACTCTCGACTGGTGAGACAGGATGTGAGCTCACAATCGGCGACTCCAACACTCACTGTAGCCAGGGATGGGCGAAGAAACTTCAAAATATATTTTAGAATAAGATACCGAATACCTTAATTCTACAAATCACTGCAGCCACACCATGTATCAAAATAAACTACCAGTTTTTTTTATTTAAAGAAATAATAAAAATACTTTTACAAGGGAGCATTAAATCACTTTGCAGATCTATTGGCCTATTTGATATATCCTTTATACTTAGTTGAGTAATTAGACAGTGTTTGATAGCAACATCTTTTCTTTTCATTTTTGCCTAGCAAGTCATGTGATAAATCTGACGTATGCAACCAGTTTCACAAATCCCTATGGTCACCCAGATGAAGCAACTAGTTTCTAAGTAATTAATAATTTGATTGTAAATCATAAATAGAATAATAAATGTAACAAGTTACACCATATTGTGTCATTATAATGTAATGTTATAATGTAAACTGAAACACTTTATTATTTATACAAAATTTAACATAGGCTGCAAGTTGCAAGCTAACGCTAACTGTAAGGGGCTGCTACTCTGGTCAAATAGTTAGCTAGAACATTACGTATATAACGATTTAGCATAGGCTACTAAAACGAACACAAGCACTTAACAGGAACCCATAAAAATTGCTGCAATTTAGGGGCGGGGGGGTTCGATAGATAGCTGGGAACCTTCCCTTTTTTCACCTTGACCTCCTTCGGATATGGATCAATTTCTCAACAACATCTCAACAAGTCTGGGCTGAATAATGAGCAGGCACCTATTAGAGGATGCATTTTTATCATAGTTTTATCCAGTATTTTTAAACTACGAAAAATACGATTCAAAATATTAAGCAATTTTCATCAACCCTATCAAATACAAATGACAGCATTCTATTTTGTATTTGTAATCTGTATTTCAAGTACATGTATCATAAATCCTGCCCATCCCTGACAGTTGCGCCAATCCCAAATCTCCAGACCCTTTGACCGACACACTTCTCTGCAATGTAGCCCGGTCCTCTGTGACCACCAGCCATTTTACATTGATCATTTTTTCTCATCCCAAAAACAGGACCCCATTTAATTGGCCGTTACGCCCTTGAACATTTCAATCGGGTGTGCTGTAGTTTAATGAGGGAAGACGCCGCATCTCATCTGTGTGCTCTAGCTAGTTGTTAAGGGTTTTTTAAACCTCAGACCCCAGTTTGATTTCAAAACAACTTTGTGACACCAATATGGTGGGGGGGGGGGTAGTCCGTTCAACAACTGATGGTTACCTTCTTAATCTGTAGCAATTTGTTTTCTGAGAGTCTTATCAAACAGCAATATTTTGTAGCTTAAGACATTAATAATCTAGAGCCCTATTTGTGGCAGGAGAAACAGAAGCCGCTCGGTAAAATACAACTGCTTGTGTAACCCTGATTTACAGTACCAGGTGCATTCCTTTCTACACATTCTCTCACAAAGTCATTTTCGAAACAGGCAAGCCCTAGAACAGCTTGTAGTAGTCTCTACGCTAGTCAGACAGCAAACGGATCTCATCCTCCATAATCAAAGACAGCTTCTCCATGGGAGGAGCTTGCATTAATAGAAATCATACTCCTTTTGAGGTCAGACAACCCCGATCTGCATTTTAATGGCGTAGATGTGAACTCGGCCTTGAAGCGCGGTGCAGTAACGAAGGCCTGTGTGTGTTTTCTCCCCCTAGGGAGTCCTGTACGATCTGGACAAGGTGAGTGAGGGGTGGGCAAACCCAAAATATTTGCCAACATGTCTTTCTGAGGGACGATGGTCTCTTCAAGTGTGAACATGTGTGTTGTATATGTCCATGTGTCCATGCGTTTGTGGACATGTCTTGTGTGTGTGTGTGTATATGTCCAATGTGTTCATGCGTTTGTTATCATGTATCTTGTGTGTATGTGTGTGTGTGTATATGTCCATGTGTGCATGTGTTGGTGGACATGAAGAACTTCCCTTCCAGGAAAAGACGGGTGATTAGATTACCATAAATGAGTCTACTCAAATGAAATTATCTGAAATGTTACCAACTGTTTCAAGTGCTGTCAGAGTGAACTATAAATGTACCCACAGTATTTACTGACAATATTCACCGCTGTCAACTACACAAAGTGACTGTAGCTTGATCTATTCCCGTCCACAGCAAATCAAAAGCATCGAGAGGTACATGAGGCGGCTGGAGTTCCACATGAGCAAGGTTGGTGTTTACTGTGTAGCTGTCCTTTGGAGGTTCCCCCCAGAACCCCCCGGTCCGTGGCTTCATCCTGGGCCCGTGCTTTTGATAGCCTTCGATCCGCGGCACTGGTCCGGCGTGAGATGTTCTATTTTGTAAAGGGCTTCTTGTCCGCTCTCGACCTCTCCCCTCCTCCCCTGGCCTCTACCGTCCACGTGCTACAACACGTACACTGTCACCACGGTAACGCGTCGGCCAAGCTCCGTGCGCTCAAGCGACAGCAGCTCTTGGCCGTTGCTAAAGCTCCTTCCATCAAAGCCGGACCATCTAGTACCTGGAGCTGATGTCATCTACTCAGCTTGCTGCTTTGACCTCCCGGACATCTCGCGTGTTTGCAGAGGTCCTGTGCCATTAAGTAACCCTGCGTACATCTACGCTTCCAATTAATTCAGCCTGACACGTTAAATCAGCCTGACACATGTCAGTCCCCCTGGCTGGACTCCCATCTGCGTTTGCCTCCTCTGCCATGTTCCTGTTGTTTTCAGATTGGGTACTATCCCTGTCATGTCCCATCTATAATTCCTTTCTAATAGCCTTGCTGTGTGTGTTGTGTGTGTGTGTGTGTGTGTGTGTGCATGCGTGTGATGTCAAACCTGCAGTGGAGCTCAGATTGAACGAGCACCCCTCTGTCAGAAATGATCACACAAACCAGAAAGAAGCTCCGCTGCCAAATGTAACCATGGAAACGCGGTTATGTCAGCTGTGGGCCTCCGAAGAGCTAATCGCTGTGTGACATTAAACAGTTCCTCACATTTTCTACACACAAACAAAATCTGTGTTCTTGCAACCTCTGAAAAAGCCTGTAATATTTCTTGTTTAGTCACTAGATGTTGAAGGGGTTAGTACTTGTGTTCTGCCAGCGGGATTTGTTTGTGTTGTTCCAGTGCTGTATTGTTTTCCTTCACCTAGCATGGTAGCACTGAGCACTACAGTTTCACGCTCTTTTTTGGGGTGGGGGGGGGGGGGGGGTTATCCCTCACAGCTGACATTGCCATCGTTGTTAGCCACACACCTCGCTTTCTTCACAGGAGGCCGGCGTTGAATCTAGTTCAAAGCAAATACCGTCTGGAGCAATCGACAAGCGAGAAGATAGGTGGTAGAGAGCGGTGACACGCTAATGAGGCCTATTTGGGTAAGGCTGGGAGGCGTCTGAAACTCAGCACAGCGAGCGCGCGCGGGTGTGGTCTGTTCGGTGTTGGCACCATGTGGACTGATGAGAGGGCCTCCGGGGACAGAGCTTGACGGGTCCGGTTTCTAGTCTGTGTTCGGGGGTGCATTCGTTGCCCAACATAGGGAGGGGTGGGGACGGCGAACGGTGAGTGGTGTGTGCATGACGCTCCGTGTGACAAATGTGTCTCTTCAGCCCGAAACACTCGGTTCTCCTCCATTCGTTACTTTGGCCATTTCGTTGCTACATTCTTATTGCCGCCCGATGAATGGTGTCTTGAGGACTGTGGGGGATTTCTGTACAACAACAACACAGGAGTTTCTCATACGGAATCCATCGATGCCATATGACTACCTGGTTGTAATGTTTTCTGTACGCCGCCTGTACGCGGTATTGTTGATTGGACAGTGCAGGCTGGGAGCATGAGTGCTTTGAAGTGGGCGGGCAGCTGATGCCTATCTCTGTGTGGCAGACTGCTGACACACACACCACCCCACACACACACACACACAAAGCTAGCCAAGCCCAGCCGTCAGCAGATAACCATCCAATAAGGGCAGTGTGAATAGAACCCCAGCTGGGAGAATGACCAGGCTGAATGCTTGTCTCCTGAAACATGTAGAATGTCGGGGAGTTAGACCCTCATTACCACCGGGGAAAAGTCCCGGGAAAAGCACAGGTCAGCGTTAACGTTCAAATCGGACTGTTGGTTTTTAATTAGTTTCACCCATTTTAAAATAATTAAAAGATAATAGTTTATAAAGGTTACGTAGGGTATGTGTCTCCGTCTATTTGTACTCGTCAGTCGTCGTTTTCAGCAAAAGGTCAAAGGGTAGGGACCTCGTTGGGTGGGTTAAGTCCTTAGTTCCCACAGCTTGGAACAGCGCATTGGATAGACATCGCTAGTTAAGGAAGTGGACTCATTTCTAGGCCCACTACCTAGTGTTATTCATGCAGATTCTGCTTGATTCCAGGCTTTTCCACTCCACAGTGGACACACACACACCAGAGGAAATAGATAAGGCAGTGCCCAACAGGAAGGGGTGATTGTGGCAGGTGACGATGAGAATGAGAGGAATGGGTTCAGTCTTCCCTTTATCTTGTCTTTTTGGAGAAAACAAATGAATAGTCCCAATAGCGGACAAAAAATTGTGTAGACATTTCTGCTGCATAAGTGTTGCGTTGTGTAATTAGTTCTACTAGGACCAGAAGGACCACGTCATAGGTTTAGATTTGAGTTAGGCGTGCCTATTAGCGACAACAAGCTGTGAGTGACGCACAGACATCCCTGTCTCCTTTCTTCAAAACATCAGGCCGTCCAATGGGAAGCCTGCCCTGTCTGCAGATGAGAGGTGTAATTGGGGAGCAGGTGGCATGAATCACCCATGTGATGGTGCCCATCTTAAATGACTGTGTGTATGTGTGTGTGTGTGCCCATGCATGCTGGTTTGGCCCATTTCTCATTAGGGAGATAAGGAAGGAAGAGATGAGAGAGCAGGGACTGACTGCCACCTCCTATTCCCTTTTTGGGTTGGGATTTGGTTACCACCCTGTACCTGGTCCTATCTGTCACCCAGCATGTGTCCCCAACCCCACCGACAGAGCCCCAGGCAATGTCCCCGTCTGCCCAGCTACCTCAGACAGCATCCTCCCCCAAACCTCCCAGTCTATCCAGCCACCTCAGACAGCCTCCTCCCCCAAACCTCCCAGTCTATCCAGCCACCTATGACAGCCTCCTCCCCCAAACCTCCCAGTCTATCCAGATACTAGAGGTTTATAATGTCAGTGTTATTCTACATACAGTCTACTGGAGGATTATGATATCATTAATATTCGACATACAGTCTACTGGAGGATTACAATGCAGTGTTATTATAATAACAGTCTACTGGATGATTGTAATGGCAGTGTTACTCTACATGATTATCTCGGTTAAATCAGCAGAGATCTAGCCTGTTACTGTTGTCTCTGCTGAGATCAGTGTGCCTGTCCTTTCATCTGCCCTCTTCTCAGTACTACATGTGTTTAATGTGCCTAGGCTGCAGGTCATAATCTCTGCCCTCGTGGGTATAATCTCTGCCCTCGTGGGTATTATCTCTGCCCTGGTAGGCCCGGATGTAATGTAGAGGGATAAACTCCACCAGACCAAATCAACAGCATATCATGCGAGGATTTCCCTTAGTCTCAGGGACTGTTGTGTCCTGGGATGTCATGAGCATATGTATGGCAGCTGATTTCATTCACGCCTGCTGTCAATGCCACATATCGGTACTACCATCATCGCTTAGTTCATGACTGCAGGGAAACATATTGATACAGTATATGTTTGCGAGCCTTGGACTTTCTACATCCATTTTGGTTTGGCACCTGTAAAGACATCTTGGTGATTGGTGTTTATGTGTGTGTGGGCCTGATCCACTTTTAGTACATGACTCTTTAAACATGAGTACAAAAGCCAAGGAAGACTAAAGACACTCGTGGATGAGACTTCCCCCCGCAGGCCTGCTTCTTTCGCCCACTGTGTGTGTGTGTATTATTGTTCAGCCCATATCATTGTTCTTGTGGATTACTTCCCAGCAGCCATTTACACTGTTTTTATTTGTTCCCCGCAGCATTCATTTACAGCCACCAGCCCAGCCACCCTTCCTTTCATGGCCTGGGGATGTGGGTGGAGGCGTGTGGGTGGGGCTGTAGTTGCCCCAGGCCCAACAGTATGTTAATATAATCCCTTCAATCGCTACAGGGGATTCACACTAGGAACCGCCTCAATGAGATGTGTCACCGCTGAATTGTTTGGTCTACTTCCTTCTAGCGCAGTTGGTAGAGTAGGGTGCTTGCCACGCTAGGGTTGTGGGTTTCATTGTGAAAGGGAAACGCTTGGAATGAGTATTAAAATGTGTGCACTCCGTTATTCGCTGAGGATAAAAAGCATCTGATAGACTACCTAAATGTTGCTTGTTAGAAGTGCAAAATGGCCCAAAACGTTTGGTTGAGGCCATATGCCAACCCTGTTTTGTCATCTAGATCTAGTCTGTCTGCTGTTGCAGTGGTATAGGCCAGTCTAATAGCAGTGGCTCTCCAATGGACTGGAGAATCTTTGAGATGGCCAGGCAGACAGCCCACCTGGACAGAATGACCCGAGGAGCAGGTGTCACTGTCTCTCCCTGCGTTCCCACTGCCCACATTCCTCCCATGCCCCTCAGGGAACACGCTGTCCTGAATCCGATTGGGCAATACGCTCTCTTTTCCTTCCACTGTATGGTGGGATTGGGTGTACAGGTTGTGGGGGTTGAGGGGAAGGGGCCTGTGGTAAAGGGTTAGAGAACCTTGAGCTGAGCAGTTGAGGTGCAGGCTGGTGTTGGGTATGGAGGGATGAAGCTGTGAAGGATGACACTGTGTTGGGATGATTCCTCTGAGGCGTCATTCCTCCAATCCCCTCCAAGACATCAGGCAACACGCACCCTTTGTAATCTACCTACTAAGTACTATTCATCATCCCCTCTCCATTCCACCAGCTATGATTGCCTGGACTGATTGGCTAATTTTGCCCTGCTGTCCTCTTTAATGAGAGCATAAAAGCCATCAATATTTTAGTAAGCTCCTGGGCCATGGCTGAATATTGTTTTGTGATTCACTCCAGGTGTTTGGTAATGTCTCCCAGAGAGTACAGTACATTGCAGTGTTTGGTAATGTCTCCCAGACAGTACAGTACATTCTGGTGTTTGGTAATGTCTCCCAGACAGTACAGTACATTCTGGTGTTTGGTAATGTCTCCCAGACAGTACAGTACACTCCTGGTGTTTTGTAATGTCTCCCCGACTGTACGGTACACAGGAAATCAGCACATCCCTCAGTCTCAGAACACCCCTCCTAAGGGTGTGTTGGCTAGCTTCTCTGTGAGTGTTAATACTGGGGCAACATATTGTCTCTCTCCAGTTCGCTCCAGGGCTTAGACTTCAAAACACAGCTGGTGGTACAGACTTCAAAACACAGAGTTGGTGGTATAGACTCTGTCTCTATATCTGTCTCTCTCTTCCTCTCTATTTATGTCGGTCTTTGACTCCCATTCTTTAGCTTTCTCTGTTTGTTTCGGTCTCTCGGCAGTCCAGGGGTTCAGCATAGTTGTAACAGTCAGGTTGTGAATTATTTGACTGCATGTTTATGGGCTCATCAGTCTCTCAGACATGGTTGGCGGTCCTCCCTAAGGAAGGCTGGCGTGGAAGACGTTGTCATACGGCTGAATTCTACGTACCAAATATTTAATATCTTTAAGTAAGGGAGAATAGGTTGGATTTCTCTCCCAGGGCTATTTTACGTTTTCTGGGACACCACCTGCTCTGAAGTCTGTTACATCCTGGTCAGTGTCGAAAGGCAGGGTATGCTTGTATTTTTACAATATACTGCAAGTTATATACAGTATGTTTTATAAATTGTTAGACATCTTCAGACCTCTCTTTGACATGTATACTTGTATAGTTTGAGGTTTTTGAAGTCTTAACCCTTTCTCGCCTGTAGGTGGATGTTAAGTGTGTTGTCCCCTGTGTCTGTAGGTGGATGTTAACTGCGTTGTCCCCTGGGTCTGTAGGTGGATGTTAAGTGCGTTGTCCCCATGCTAAGTGTGGTGTCTTCTGTGTCTGTAGGTGGATGAGTTGTATGAGGGCTTTTGTATCCAGCGACGACTGAGGGAGGGAGCCAGTAAGATGAAGCAGGCCTTCTCGGTCTCCCCCTCCACTAAGGCCACCAGAGAGAGCATGTCTGAGGTCAACCGCAGATACAAGGAGTACACAGAGGTATCCATACACACACACACACTCAAACAAGGAGTACACAGAGGTATCCATACACACACAC
>JACXGK010013057.1:0-13452 GCA_016801125.1 Novumbra hubbsi
CTCCACGTATAACATCCATGCACTCCACGTATAACATCCATGCACTCCACGTATAACATCCATGCACTCCACGTATAACATCCATGCACTCCACGTATAACATCCATGCACTCCACGTATAACATCCATGCACTTCACGTATAACATCCATGCACTCCACTTATAACATCCATGCACTCCACGTATAACATCCAGTGCCCTGCCAATGACACCCTTCTCTTCTCAAATTTCAAAAAGTGTCTCCGGTGTTCCAAAAGGCAATCCTAGAACATAAACAATGTATCCGAAGCTTCTGGCTTGTAAAGTAAGATTGTCCTCCTATTTCATTTCTCTCTTTTTAGGTTTGGGTTTATTGATACAGAAACACATCTAGGGTTTGAAATGATGCTGGAAACACTGGGATTTAAAGAAAATATGGATATAAAACAGAGCTGAGAAACATGAAGCAGACAAAGCAATTTGCCTGGTAACCAAGGGAGGTTCTGGGAAGGAGGGGTGTAGATAGTTGTATAGAGCAGTAAGCTGAATTTAACTGCCTGGTGAGGAAATGTAAAACATTTTATTACCATTTAAAAGAAAATAGCTTGAACGAAGTCATATTGTCTAGGCCCCTGTGGAGAAGTTGGACGAGGGAGGAGAGGAAGGATTGTGCATGGCTTAGAGGGCTTTGGAACCCAGAGGTTTGGGATTATATCTATCCCGCTCTGCCGCTATATCAATTATTTTTGTAATTTTCAGTTACCCACAATATCAAGTCAAAATCAAATTAAACATACTCAGAAAGTCAATTAAAATTAAATGTGAAACGCTCTACATTATTTACAATATAAATACAATATATGCCCACTCTATTTTGCAGAATTGTTCAAGGTCATTCAAATTGAAGGCTGTCTACTTATGTAGGGCACTTTTCAAGGAACTCAACAGATTGATCAAGACTCCAATCCAGGACATTCACCTCTTGTCCACTAATGCACCCCCATACTATTACGGATGCTGGCTTTTGAACTGTGCGTTGATAAGATGCCAGATGGTACCTCTTCTCTCAAGTCTGGAGGACATGGCATTCATGGCCATAGCAAATTCCTTGTATGGGTAAACCTTTTTGGCAATAAAGCTAATTGTGATTCCAAAAAATTATTTCACATTTTGTTTTCACTGGCATTTATGGACGCTGCGGTGTACTGTGTTCTCTGAACATTGTTTTCAGAAGTGTTCCTATGCCTGTGAAGGGATGGTCACTACAGAGTTGTGTCTGATTGTAATGCAGTGCCTCCAGAGGGTGCCCGAAGATCACAGCCATCTGATATTGATTGTTGCCCTTGTCCCTTGCGTACAGAGATTACTCCAGATTCTCTGAATCTTTTAATGATATTGTGTACCGTAGATATGAGAGCTGAGATTCCCAATTCTTCGCAATTTTATTCTTGAATTGTAGCAATATTTGCCTTCGCAGTCTTCACAGAGTGGTGAACCCCTCCCCATCCTGTCTTCTGCCCGGCCTATCCTTTCTGGAATGATCTTTTAACACCCAATCGAGTTACTGATCTGTTGCCAATTGACCTAATTAGCTGTGTGATATTCCACCAGGTGTTGTTTTTGCATATCATTTAAACCAAGTCTCACCTATCAAACAGCAAGAGGCAACAGCTGAATGATGCATTGCATGATCAAGTGTTCTTTTGCCTGGGTATTTCAGTACAAACTATAAACTATAAACTTGTAAACTAAGATAATCACTGCTTTTTCAATAGGCTCACTGTCACTCCCTATCTATGTAGTGCATATATTAGCCACATGCCTTTCAACAGTTCTGCTGAGCTAATAATGACCCATCGTAGATCTAGACAGATATCACACCTTACTAAGAATAGGGTGACATATGGGATACACTATTGTTAATGCCAGGTAATCGGAATGCTCAGTGCCTACATTTCAGTCCATATCCAGTTTCATGCCACTGCTCATATAACTTTTATGAAACTCATGCAGCCAGCGACTTTAGAAAGGTCATCCCCTCCTCCACCGCAGCCCAGGGAAGTAACCAAATCCAATCACATCTGGTCATGACAAAGGTGCAATATCTCTCATTACTATGGTGTGTGTGTGGTGTGTGTGTCTCGCTCTGCAAGCGTCTTTAGAAATAAACTGCAAAGTCAAATAAGAATTCTCAACAATATGTACCATTATATTGCACTGTTTTCTAGCAAGAACAGACTACAGCACCTGTGATATAACACACCTTCATACCATATGTCACAGAGACAATTGAAGTAGCTTAATGTAGTAACAATAATGTAAGGCTAAGATCCTCCTCCCTTGCTCTGAATGTGGGCTGTGTGGGGGTAATGTTTTGAGAGGGGGGTTACTGGGTGGGTGTAGGGGAAACAATTTGATAGTCTTGTCCTAATTAATCAATTAATCCCTGACGCTTTTAAATTACAAGTGTTTGAGGGCAAATGTCAGAGGGCAACGAAAACGACAAAACAGCAAACAAGCTGTGTCCATCAATTTGTATTGGTCAAAAAAGGCCTTTTAAATATCACATTATATACATACTGTGATCTATGTCTGTGTGTTGTCCTGCTGTAAGTGTAACATGTCATAGAGCTCAATGATGCTAGTAATAGTACCATATCGAAACTGAGGATGTTTACGCTGAGTGACCTCGGTTGTGTTGACCCGGGTAATCCAAATCATTGATGTATTTATTATATGTACACTGCTCAGAAAAATGAAGGGAACACATTAACATCACAGTATAACACAAGTCAGTCAGAACTTCTGGGATATCAAGCATGCTGGTATGCATGTTACTGACCATAGAGTCAGAACTCCATGAGGGCTGCTTAAGGGTCCGACGTCCTCTAGGGGTTCCTCTGCTTACAGCCCATCACTGTGCAGCTTGATTGGCATTTGCCAGAGAACACCAGAATTGGCAATTCCGCCATTGGCACCCTATTTTCTTCACAGATGAGAGCAAGTTTGCACTGAGCCCATGTGACAGACTTGGAAGAGTCTTGAGATGCCATGGTGAATGTTAGGTTGGCTGTAACAACATCTAGCAGTGATGGTCTGGTGAGGCATGTACTCGGAGGGTCACACTGACTTCCACATGCTAGCCAACGGTACCCTGATAGCTGTTAGGTACCAGGATGAATTCAGACCCATCTCAGACCTTACGCTGGTGCAGTGGTCCCTGGGTTCCTCCTGGTGCAGTGGTCCCTGGGTTCCTCCTGGTGCAGTGGTCCCTGGGTTCCTCCTGGTGCAGTGGTCCCTGGGTTCCTCCTGGTGCGGTGGTCCCTGGGTTCCTCCTGGTGCAGGACAATGCCCGGCCTCATGTGGCCAGAGTGTGTAGGCAGTTCCTGGATGACGATGCCATCGATGCATTCGACTGTCCCCCTCACGTTCCCCAGACCTGAATACACCTCTGGGACATTATATCTCCACCAAGCAGCGTCACAGACTGTCCAGGAGCTCATATGATGCCCTGATCCAGGTCTTGGAGGATATTCCCCTGGACACCATTCGCTGGCTCATCGAAAGCAAGCGCATAGCGAGTGCATACAAGCATGTGGTTGTCATACACACAACTGAGTCACATATTATGAAATTCACTCAAGTTACAACAACCTCTGATTTCAACTGTTTACGTAGATTTTCAGTGTTTGATTCCAGCCCTCGATCGGTTGGTGAGTTTGGTTTCCATTCCAACATAACATTGTTATGTCATTTTGTTCTCAAATAATTACACAATGTACAGTGAAGATTTTGATCTTTTACATATTTCAAATTAATTAAGTGTAATTATTTTTACAGTTAGCTGATACTGAGGTAAAACATCCTGATTGAAATGTTGCAGTTTTGCCAGCATATATTTATTAATGTATTAATTTGCAATTGTCTTGTCAGGCCATTACAAATAATCAGTTAATATTCAATGGATCAAACATGCAAAATAAGAAATCATTCAGTTGACAAATCGCGTACCATTTCTGGTTACCAAGACTACATTCATACAAGACTACTGTATATAAAACTATGGCAAAAGATGAAATAAAATTCACCTACGTAGTCTGCAAATAATCAAACATTTAAGCTTCTTCGCCTACTAATTAAGCTACGTCTTCCTGCCATACTACAGGTTTTTAATAACGTTGTGAGATTTTATTTCCTTATCTGATTCCGTGTTGGCAGACTAGGAGTAGGAGTTGGTTTGTGGTAATGCTTTGCAGTTATAGCTTAGCATGTGTTTCTGATTATCATGTGCATCAATCAAATGTACCCCCTTCTGGTAACGCATTCATATCCAACTTTGATGTCTTAATGTAGACTAACAACAGAGGTTTTCAATGAATTATCTTTTAATTGGCCAATTTGCCCTCTATCAAATATAATCTTGTCTTTATAGAAACATGTCTTGAGGAAAAGTTGACTTGTCTACTGTAGTTAGCATTAGCTATCGCCATGTGTGTGTGAGAGAGACAGAGAGCTGTAGTTAAAGTAAAGCAGCAGGATATCTGACAGCATCAAGAGGGAACACAAATAATGTGCCCAACCGCATAACCCCTTAAGTGTGCAGTGACTCGAGGGGCGCGCGCGCGCGCGTGTGTGTGTGTACATGAACTGAATTTAAAACTTCTAACTGGATTACTCTCTAACGTCTAACGGACTGAGGCTAAAGCCCACTAATCAGGGCTTGGACTCTTTTTATTGAGCATTAAAGCATTCTAAGACCCCTCCAAATGATTTGTCAGAGATACGATTTGAACGGCTTAATGTTGTAGCAATAATCTAAGGCTAACATCCTCTGAATGTGGCCTGTGTGGGGGGGAGGCTTTGACTGGGTGGGTGCAGGGGGAACTATTTGATTGCCTTGTCCTAATTAGTCAATTAATCCCTGACGCTTTTAAATAACAAGTGTGAGAGGGCAGGAGGACCTATGCTGAATCTTTTAAATACACGAGAGGGCAACGAAAACCACAAACCAGTAAACACGCATCGCTTGTTGTCACTGAATGAGCCACAGCCAAGCACCCAAGCAAACAGTTTTCATTGATAATTGTTTTCTGCTCATGTGCCTACGTCAGTATCACTGTGAACAGTTTGGGGTGAATGAAAGACTCCCCCCCTCCCCCATCCAGTTTTGTATTCAAAAACAGATAACAGTCCAAAACAGCACATATGTTCACCCTCCCATCCCATGCGGAATCCCAACCTCAATCCTGACATCAATCTCTACCTCAATCTCCTGGCATGTTTCCAATTACCCAATCTGACAGGTTAACTACCAATTCGCAATCTGTTTCTCAACATGGGCCTTTCCTGGAATATCCGATCGCTCCCTCGTTAGCTTTAATTGGGAACCAGGGTCTGGTCCCAGGGAGCCTGTGTATTTAGCGCAGGATTAGTGGAAGAGGGAGCCAATGCCTGAAAAGAGCTACAGTTTCTGGCGCTTCCGCTTCATCCATTGACATCAGACTAAATTGTGCTTTGCTATATGTAAGTGTGTTGTTACAACCCAATAGTCAAAGGGACCTGCTTGTTTTTCAAGAGGGATTTCTTTTACATTACAGTATAAAGATATTCATGTCTCTTCAAGATTACTACATTGTTGGTCTACTCATACAGTGTTTGCAGGAAATCTGCTGAACAGGATATGCTGATAGATATGCTGTGGCCTGTGTGGTTCTGCCAACCAGTCTGTTATGTTGCTATAGTTACCCTATATGTCCTGTTCTACTCAGCTCTAAGTCTCATAGAGACGCAGTGAAAGCAATGTACAGCTTAAAGCTCCACAGCCTTACAAGCCTGATAAACAAACAAATAAGCAAAAGGAGAATTGTCCCTAAGCCAGGCCTATAAACCCTTAAATAAACCCAGCCAACCCATATAAGTCGTGCAAACTCTCTCTCTACTTCCAGTAAACCTACCAAATAGTTATTTGGCCATTGGGTTTCAGTGGAGCTCAAAATTCTAATGAATTTCAAGAATCCCTTTTTAAATCAACGTGTTAAAAAGTGTTACAGTACGGATACCTGGCCTAAAACCACAAACAAAACAAACATGGCCTAAAACGGAAGACAAAAAACCCCTGCCCTAACCATTTCTATTGTTTTGTGAAGTGGCGGGTCCAATGGTGTAATGTGAATAGTTGTATTATTTAAGTTTGCAGTGGACTACCGTATTTTATTTATTTATTTCATGGTCAATCTCCCTGGGTCAGAGATTGGTGTTCCGCTTCATACCTCCTCCTGGTTATGAAAGAAGGAGAAGGATTAAGAACAATTCAATAATTAAGCACTTCTTGTTTTCCTCTCCCCTTCCACATCCACCCTTTGAGACACTCCACCACTCCCACCTATGGCTAGAATAATATCCTAAATCCATATTAGTGTTCTTCTGAAAAGCTTTGGTCAACAGATGGTTTCCATAATCCCTCTCCTACCCCCTACCCACCCCCTACCCGCACACCGCTGGTTGCCTCCAAGCTTGACATGGGTTAGCAACGTAATGTCCTAAAATGCCCTTACAGCTATCTCGCGATTTCATTTCTTTTAACGGGCATATGTCACTACATGTGCCCACGCAAAACCTTTATGTGATGTTTTTCTTTTTTTACAAATGTTAAATTCATGAAGGTGCTGTCCGCTGCTTGATATAGATAATTCTTCAGAGTTTTAAACCTGTTGTGTTCGACTTGCGGGCAACACTTAACATCTCCACCAATTCGGTTGATCAAGCATCACAAAGTTCACATCAGGCAAAGCTGGTTGATGTGACGTCGCTCCGGTTTCAAACCGGTTAAAACCGTATTAATTCAAGCACTTAGTGACTTGTCACTTAGAAAAAAGGCATGAGAGCATCAACATTTCCCAGCATAATGTACAACCCATTCTGTCTGACAGTAAGCGCGGCCCATCCATATAATAATGACAACATCATCTACCATCATATGCAGGATTGTTCTCCTCTTTTCATAGAGACTGCCCTTCCATAACCAATTAAGCTCTTCTAGGAAACTGTCCTGCTGAAGTCTTTGGCCGCCCTTCAGTGTCTGAGTCCCCTGCAGCAACAGAAGTGACCAGTTTACAGTAATATACACTTGCTGGAACAATTGACACATTGTGGTGAAGGACTATTTCTGTACTGCAGAACGTTGGCTCTCAGGGCTAAAGAATGGGTTCAGTCAAATGTCTCTATGGAAAATCACTGGTCAAGCAGCATAATCTCAAAACAACAGTACGAGTATTTTCTGACTTGGTGAATGTGCCACAATATAATGATATATGTACATAATAAAACTGACGTGACAAATGTTTAAGCCCACAGAGATAAGAGACTAAGTTAAAGATGCATTCTGCAATTTTTGGCCAATGGCTGTAAAAGTGTCATGTATGTGCTGATTTGTGCCCAATGTAATAATAAATCCTTGCTTTCAAAGCAGGAATTTCATGGCTAACTGAAATGAATGTGATTCCACGTATAGATTATGCACGTACAATACGAACAATAAATTACACAACCGGCCCCAAAAAGGAAGGTTGTAAAAACATTCACAAAAATTCCAGACCTGCAAAAGGGATTATATGAAATAAAAATATTCTACCAATAGTTACAAGAGGTAGGTGCTGTACTGGAGAAATCTTGACTACGAAAACATATATATTATAGTTTCTTCAAACTGAATCTGTGGGAGAACCACTAGAGATGGTGTTCTTACAAGAACCAATTTTTAGTGGTTCCTTAATTTCTCTTTTTGATAGACTTCTCTTTGAGGACACAGTAAATAAGTTATTTGAAATACCCTTTACGTATTTTCTTAAAGATGTATTAAAGATATCACCATTTCAACGTGAATAATTCCTAAAGGACCTTTTAATAACTGAATCATTTTAGTGGGTGGTTTAACCCTGCTTTTACCTCAAGGCTGTGACTAATTTTTTATGCAAAACCTTGAGATTAGACTGACAGGTGGACAATATGAAAATACCCTCTGGTGTCACAGTGGTTAAAGTTGGGAACTTTTGGATTCCAATGATTTATCAGCTGATGTAAAATAGACAGCAACAGTACTCTGTGATGCTTCGTGACTTGTTTACCTAATGTTACAGAATGATTTGTTAAAACCTGCCCTTGGAATGCTTCTGTGTTTTCTCCTGTTCGTCTGTGTCATGGGTTCCTGTTATTTGCATTTGACGGGCAAGGAATTCCTGGAATGACAGCGCTGCAACACAAACATATCACTTGACATTGTAGTAAATGCTAATGGTTATAATCCAGTGCTATGCTGTATTTACTGGCATCCTATGTATTTACCTTAGCAGTTCTTTCCAATTATTGCTCAACGTCATGTTTCATGTTTTGTGTAGACCCAAAGAAGATTGTCTATTGTTTCTCACTATTGGGGACTGCGGTACAATTATCCTCCTAACATCAGGGAAAAGCATACCGTAGCTTGAATGCAAGTGTATGTTTATTGTCCGTGCACGTTATCTTTGCAGTTTACCAATTGCTGGTGTATGCAGGGCCGGCAACATAAGCGTCCGCCTAGGGCCGACTGCCAGGGTGCCCCAGACAACTTGTGAACCTCGAACCCAGTAAAGGAGAGGGGGCCCCCAAATCAACTTTTGCTGAGGGCCCCCAAAAGGCTAGGTCCGGCACTACGTGTTTGCACGCATGTTTGTCTTCACGGGTCCATAGCATAACTACACGTAGGCACAGTATGCACCCCGTGTGTTCCAGTCTGTGTCCCGCCCCGCCAGGGGGAGTTGGCTCCCTTTCAAAACCCTGACACGAAGGACACAGGCAACAGGCGGAACGCCGGAGTGTCTCCGTGACTCCCCCCTGTCACTCCGACTGTCAAGCCGGGGCGGTGAGGGCACCCAACGCTGGCACGCGATCCTGTGCGAGGACACTGCAGGTGCTCCGCGCGCCCGCTTTCCCACACCTCCGAGGGCACTGGGGGGCATGGACACCCTAGCTGCTTGTTCACCCGACGTACTGCGCCCAAACCCGCCCTCTCAATAGGATCGTCTGCTTCCCCTGGAGCCCAACAATGGGCAGTGCTATCAGTACACGGCTATTCAAACCGGGGCGGGGCTCAGATCCGTCAGCTCATAAAAGATGCTGTCACTTTGATGGTAGCAATTCGCTAGCTGACCGCGGTTCGGAATGACAAGCTGAAAGAAATGCAGGCCTCTGCGTTCCCCTACCTTTCCGTTCTATTGAAAGGAGAGGGACGATGTTGTTTCGCTTGTCTGGGGATGAGTCCACATGTCGAAGATCAGCGGTTTTCTGTTTCTGGTGATGAGGGATGTACCCATGTATGTGCTCATTGTGCGTAAATACACATAATTTTGTGGGGGACATTAATGCAAACATTCTGATGTACTCGGAGGGAAGTGCTGAGCACTTAGGGTTACGTTTTAGAACTGCTCCTGGGCGGTTAAGATTAGGATTAAAGTATTAGAACTACTCCTGTGTGTTTTAGGATTTAGGTTAGGGGTAAAGTTAGAAAACCAGGGTTAAGTATTAAAACTACTACTGTGTGGTTAAGATTAGGATTAAGGTTAGGGGTGAAGATAGAAAACAAGGGTTAAGTATTAAAACTACTCCTGATTGGTTAAGATTAGGATTAAGGTTATGGGTAAAGATAGAACACAAGGGTTAAGTATTAGAACTACACCTGTGCGATTAAGATTAGGATAAAGGTTAGGGGTAAAGTTAGAAAACAAGGGTTGAGTATTACACCTACTCATGTGCGGTTAAGATTAGGATTAGGGTTAGTGGTAAAGTTAGAAAACAAGGGTTAAGTATTACAATTACTCCTGTGCGTTTAAGATTAGGATTAAGGTTAGGGGTGAAATTAGAAAACAATTGTTAAGAATTATAATTTCTTCTGTGCGGTCATAATTAGGATTAAGGTTAGGGGTAAGGATAGAACACAAAGGTTATGTTTTAGAACTTCACCTGTGTGTGTAAGATTAGGATTAAGGTTAGGGAGGGGAAAATGAGAAAACAAGGGTAAAGTATTAGAACTACTGATTTGCAAGCATTGGTGTTTGAGTAAGTTGAATTTTCACCTATCAACCATCCTTGACCATAACTCCTGAGCAAAACCTAACATCCTTCAAAGCTAAACAGGCTTATTATCACAAAAACTGCGTCATGTCCTGGATGCGGGCCCCTAGCCATCTCTGTGCTTTGGGGCTCCCATTCAGGGCATGGCACATGGAGAGGCCTCTAGCCATCTCCATGCCATTGTGGGCTCCCCAGTCAGAGCAGCTTCATTCAGTTGACTCTGATTGGGGAGCCTACTTAGGTTAGTTTTGCAGCCACACTCGGTGTGGTTTATTGTTTGTGCTTGTCTCAACAGCTCACGGTTTGTCTCTGTTTAACTCCCATTTCATGTGAATACGCTACACGTTATTTGTACTTTGTTTCATGTTAGTTTCAAACCTTCCATTTTACGTTGACAGTTTCGTGTAGTTTGTACTTGTTTGTTTTGTGGATTAAATACACCTTTTATTTATAAAATGTCTGCATATGGTTCCGCCGCACACCACAGCCGTGACAAACTGTTACTAAATGTATTGGTACCCTAGCATTGTATTGCAACTAAATAAGTCTAGTTTCAGCCAAATCATGTGCCCTTAAAACGCACAAAAACACATTAAACGTTGACATTGCTATTTGTAAATGTTTGCGATTTACTTCAGAACATCTTCTGTGGGGCTTAGTTACCAATGGGGATTTCTAAACAGGACAGATTATTTAGAGAACATGTAAAAAATATTGGGACTCCCTTCTGTAAATTGCCAGATATAAAGTATCAGATATGAAGTGAGGCCTTGTTTTTGTCAATGTTTTCTCATCTCGGTCTTCTTTCTTCAGAGTGCCATACCCCCAACACCTCACCATGTCTCACAGTTCAATGTCCGTTCAGCTGGCAGGTCAGACAGACCTTTCAGGGATGATCTGGGTTTGTAAAGTTATGACTAGAAATGTTAAGAGCTTTATGTTGCTCCTCATCTGTTTCACAGTTTAGGCTCCAATGGAATTCAGAACAACCAATTTTTTGAAACTCAGAACATCCCTTATACTTTATGATCACAGTAATTTACCATTATCTTGAATGCACCAGGCTCAAAACCAAATAGACTGGCAATCCCAATTTACAGTGTGCTTTGTATTCATGTGCTTCACTGTAAGACACATTATTACCTACTTTGCCAAAAAATTTTAACTGCCCAACAAACATTAGGATGTTGCAGTTGCCAATGACTAATAACGCTTACCTCTTATTTGTCTCAAAGGGGCAAACCAGATTTAAGTAAAACTTGATGACACAGAACTGGTCAATCTCCAAAAAATTCATTAATTCGGAGTAAGTTATTAATCTTTCCCTAGTAATATGTTCTCAGGCCCTGTGTGTGAAGAATTAAAGATCTTGAAATGTTAACACGCTTATTCCACTATTGCAATAAAACCTGTCTGGGCCAGAGTCCATTAAATCATTTAATCTCAAATTACTTTTTGCTAAAGTTTGCCTTAAGCTGTAAAACAAAAAACAAGTGAGCAATCTTATTTTAGAAACACTTAACAGATTCAGTGGTAGATTTATGATGGAGGAAGAAAAGGGGTCTCTTGTTATTTGAACGCAGACCCAGGATTTCAGCATTATTTCTCTGGGACATTTAACACATTTGCATGTAAAACTCAGGCATCCTCATAAAGCAGCGACTAAGACAATATTAACTGTACATATTTAGCCCTTCTAATAAGATTAATATGTTTTCCTGCTCTGAAAGATGGAGGGGGTCTAATGAATGCTGTATGTATGCGGATTTCCCCCTAGTTCACACATAGACTTACCAAGTGTTTTCCCCTCTCATGTGATTACAATGTTGAAACAAGCATTCATTTCATATTTTTTATCCCCTGATTAGTCTAATAATGTTGACCGACTCCAAGGGGACTTTGAAGCATTTGGCTGGTTTGTTTGATCGCTTGCTGCAAGCCATTGCTGTCTTTTCTTACTGTTATTCAGACCCAAGCCGAGTTACCCTGTTGATTTGCCCAGCCAAGTTACACTCAGATACAGAGAGTGTTTTAGCAATATTGTGAAAGCTAAAACACATTATAAAACACAAATAATCATATAATAATCTAGTTTGTACGGGGTATTACACCATAATTGCATGGTTTATTAACCTTATTTTTAATCTTTTCCCACTCTTCTAGAGTCCAAAACACTATTTTAATTTAGATTCAGGGCCACTGGTCTGACATAAATGAAGCATTTAATAGTAAGATAACATGATATAAGGGTTTTAGAACTTGATATAAGGAGTGGTAAACTTAAATTCTTAAACAATGTTAATCCAAAAAGGTTGCCCTCAAATCATTATAGTTATGGCCCATCTTTGAAAGCACTTTAGTGTTTATTGTGAACATTGGTTTATATAGTGACAAACAAAATCTGTTTAATTGTGGATTGTAAATGGCATATTTCTGTTTGTGTGTGTTGGAGTGAGTGAGCGAGTGAGTGAGAATGAATGCATGCATGATGGTAAATTGAAAACTTAATTTTAGAAAGTTTCTCCTTAAAATGTGTTCAAAACAAGCACTGGCAATCATCAGGGTAATTGAAGGTCAATTGGTTGATCTTAATTGTTTCTGGTCCCCTTATCTCGGACATGTGCACACTGTAACACAATGTAATCAACAGTTATGAAATACGTTAATTAAAAACCGCTGTGACCACAAAGCCTTGGTGGCCGTTGATATAGTTTAAGACTGAGATTTTGTCTCAGAAACAGAGGGGGGTGGCAGAGGAAAGAATAACCAGAAATATTCATCATGTTTTTTGCAGTTGGAACAGTTAAAAGGCGCATGTGTGATCTAATCCATCAAAAAATACATTTCCGTTTTTAAATTTGATGCCAGCCACACGTTTCAGAAACGTTAAGACAGGGTCATGTTTACCACTATGTTGCAACACCTCTTATTTAAACAATAAAAAAAAAAAATACAATCTGTAAGCATTAGCAAACTGAACTTTGCAGTAGTTTTGAAAGTGAAATGTTTCCCCAATCTTGCTTGATATAGGATTTCAGCTGCTCAACAGGTTGGGGTCCTTTGTCATATTTTTCATTTCATAATGTGCCAAATGTTTTCAATGGGTGACAAGCCTGGAGTCAGGCCAGTTTACCACTTTTTTTCTACAAAGTCATGCTGTTGTAATTTGTGCACAATATGGTTTGGCATTGCTGAAATAGGCAAGGCCTTCCCTGGGAAAGACATTGTCTGGATGACAGCATATGTTGCTCCAAAACCTGTTTATATTGTTCAGCATTTATGGTGCCTTCACAGAAGTGCAAGTCACCCATGCCATGTGCACTAATGCACCACTATACAGTCACCCATGCCATGTGCACTAATGCACCA
>JACXGK010013058.1:0-13450 GCA_016801125.1 Novumbra hubbsi
CTATATCCCTTATATTTCCCACTCTCCTCCTCCTATATCCCTAATATTTCCCACTCTCCTGTCCTCTCTCTATTCCTCTTTCAGACTTGTGACAGGATTAAGCAGTCGGCTGCCGGCACCAAGAGGCGAGTGTTCATCATTGAGACCATGGGTGGATACTGTGGCTACCTGGCCACCATGGCGGGCTTGTCCTCTGGAGCTGATGCTGCCTATATCTATGAAGAGCCTTTCCACATCCATGACCTGGAGGTCAGGGGGCACACTACCGACACACATGTATTTCCAACACACAGGGTGTTTAATCATGGTCTGTGTGTCTCCTTTCATTGTGTGCAGTTGAACGTGGAGCATCTGATTGAGAAGATGAAGACCTCGGTGAAGAGAGGTCTCGTTCTCAGGTGGTCTCTTCTAAAATGTGTCTTTGTTCAATATCACTATGGAGTTATCGTTCTCATAAATCTCTCGTTACTATAACGAATGAACAGGCCAGTGGATTGTGTCGTACTGACCCGTCCCTCCTCCTCCGGCCCACAGGAACTCAAATGCCAATGACAACTACACCACTCAGTTCCTCTACAACCTGTACTCAGAGGAGGGCCAAGGCACCTTTGACTGCAGGATGAACATCCTGGGACACATGCAGCAGGTCTGATGGAGGTGGCATGTTTCAGCCTTTTTGCCAACTAAAGTCATCCAGGCACTTTAGTTAGTAAGCGGGAAACTGGATTCACTGTTGTGCACAACACCAACTGGTGACAGAACACCCACCACACATCAGATAAGAGGGGGAAGGTGAGAAGGGGTATGTGCCAATTAGGGAAGAGGTGGAGGATGAGATAACAATGAAAAAGGTCCAGCCTCACTGACTACCCACTAGCTTAGATAACAAGCTAACATTAGCTACAATAAAAGGCCTCCAACGTCAACAACACAGCTGGGCTTTTCATACGTTTCTGTGAAGTTGAGAAAAAACTATCATTCCTCAAATCAACCTTTAAAAGGAGAGGAAAGAGCCCCTCTACTGGCCCTCAAACACCTCATCCAGCAGTATCTGGTCTGCTATCCAGGGATCCAACATGAATTAATCTTTCTTAAACAAGCCAGAAATTGAATGCAGGGCGTAATGTGAGGAATAAATATAGTGCATGTATAATGTGTATATGATCTCTCTGTCACTACCACAAGGGAGGAACCCCCACTCCATTTGACAGGAATTTTGGCACCAAGATGGGATCCAAGTCAGTTCTTTGGGTGACTGACAAACTGAAGGAGTGCTATAGACACGGTGAGGATCATTATGGCTCCAATCAAACTGATTGGTCGACTACATGTTGTGAAAACGTGTACTGAAATGCTTTTGATTAATGAATTATCAGAATAATATTAACATCTGTGACACAATACAGCAAAAGTAAAGGATAACTTTGTTGCTCAAGGACAGACCACAGATGTTTTTTTTCTTTGTCGGTTTAGGGATTAGAACCAGCAACCTTTCATTTACTGGCTTAACAATCCATTGTTCAGCATTAGTATGTACTTGGGACTGTAGTGTGGACCAAAGACTGTAACATGCTAGAAAATTGTAGTTGTGCTACGGCAGTATTCTGTAGCTAAGCTACTGCCCCCATGTTTGATGCTGACCCTCTTCCTATCTCCAGGTCGTATCTTTGCCAACACCCCAGACTCTGCCTGTGTACTGGGCATGAGGAAAAGATCACTGCTCTTCCAGCCTTTGGCCTCCCTCAAGGACGACACTGACTTTGAGTAAGTCCAAGTCTTATTTCTGTTTTAAGCCTCCCCTTCTGTTCATCTCCTCCTTCACTCCTGGTTGTGATTCTTTGTCAATTTCAGACAGCTGAACTTCCAATAAAACCCTTTATTTCTCTCTTTAAACACCCTGTCCTCTCCTTTACTTCCACAGGCACCGTATCCCGAAGACCCAGTGGTGGATGAGGCTGAGGCCCATCCTTAAGATCTTGGCCAAGTATGATGACATAGAAATCGACTCATCTGAGGTGGTTGCCATGGAGCACGTCATCAAGAAGACTGGCGAAATAAAGGGGAGAACGATGTCAAAAAAATAACCTGTTATCCCTAACATACACCTTTGTACAGACATTGTACCTTATGCCGATGTCAGATTTCAGCCTGGAAGTAATACAGCGCCATTGTCACTTTCGTGGTACCTCCAAACTAGTCGCATTGTTTCAATTTTTTTTGCTGAACTCTTTGTTGTAGACATTCTTTTCAAATCTGATCCGAAGAGTATGTAATAAAGCATTATCTTTTCTGGAACTGAATCCAACGTCCGTTATGAAAAAATTGGATTTAGGAAATATTGTTTTGTTCTTGTGGAGAATAAATGTCATGGCAAACCAGAACTGGTGGACAGCACTGACACAAACAATGAACCACAAACCTCCAGGCACATAGAGATGGCCAGAGGCACCTCCGCTGACAGGTCCTGACTGAGACCTCCGGTCACATAGAGATGGTCAGAGGACCCCAACCAGGACCTGACAGTATTGTTTTGATGGTGTATGGGTTTTTATGGGCAGCAAAAAAGAATTAAAAAAAAGAAATTTAGACTTATAAATTATTTAAGTGTTTGTATTGTCAGCTAATCTAGGTAAAGGTTAAAGTTCATGATTAGGGAAAAAAAATAAGAAAAGTGGCTGTTCTTCCTCCACGTGGTTCTTCCTTGGATGGTTTATCCTTGGATGGTTTATCCTTGGATGTTTTATCCTTGGATGGTTCTTCCTTGGGTGGTTCCTCCTTGGATGGTTCTTCATTGGATGGTTCTTCCTTGGGTGGTTCTTCCTTGGGTGGTTCTTCCCTGGATGGTTCTTCCCTGGATGGTTCTTCCTTGGATGGTTCTTCCTTGGGTGGTTCTTCCCTGGGTGGTTCTTCCCTGGATAATTCTTCCCTGTCATCCAAAATGTTAATACACATTTCTCTGACCAGTAGATGCCACTAGGGTACACTCTTAAGCTTTTTTCAACATTGATCGAGAAGCCTCCATGCATAAGAATGCATAAATATTCCATTACCAAAAAACAAAGCAAAGAACCTGTAAAGATTAATATTCTGTAAAACAGTCCAAATTAGATCACATAACACCCCACACTCACTGAGCTGTTTTATAGTGCCAGCAATGATGGCGCCCCAACTGAACCTTTCATGTCTGTGTTTAAGTGTCCATTCACAGGATGTGTGTAACTAGTGACCACAGGCGGTCGCCAAGCTGGTCCCATAATAGAGAACCTCTTATGAAGTGCTAGAGACCGATATGTAAGCTTCTCTAAATTACCCACATTGATACAAGCGTGAGAGTGTGCATGTTTGTCATCCCTTCAATGTATGACATTTTAGAGCCTGTGCATCTGCAACAAGTTAGATTGGAGGCTCAAAATCCTTCTCATTATTTCATCATAGACATGGAAGGAGGTCATATGTACATACATTCACCCATCTACATACAGCAAGTCAGTTCGTAGAGGTGGAAAGAGGGCCATACAGCTTGCTTTAGAGATGTGTAGAGAACACCCAGCCAGTCAGATCAAGGAGACAGGTCAAATCTGGGAAATGATCCACCATGATAACGGTGTGAACTAAGTGGGACTTTCAACTTTATTGGTGGTCCCTCTTGACGGCATCGTATGGAGGACGATGATAGTCATCAGGAGGCATCAGCCATATGACAGGACAGTCATCAGGAGGCATCAGCCATATGACAGGACAGTCATCAGGAGGCATCAGCCATATGACAGGACAGTCATCAGGAGGCATCAGCCATATGACAGGACAGTTTCATATTGCCCTAAATGCATTGCCCACATGCCCACAGAGGCTCTAAATAGGAATATTACATCTGAGTGAGACAGACAAGCTGAAATGATGTAATCTGCAGTCTGTGGTTGTGTCTGTCAGCGTCTGCACCATTTCAAACACACAACAGACTTCCTTCCTAGAACACCTTCTGCATGATCTGAAAACAGCCGTTGGTACAAGGGACCCCTCAAAAGTTGCAGTTGGGCAGTGTTCAGTTGAAAAGTGGGTTGAATTTCCTGCACATTGTTTCAGCAAGCTCTTAAGGCTTCGTAATGGAGAATGTCTAGGTTAAGTAATTGTATCACTGTAAGATCTACTTTTGCATTAGGAGCCGGTAAACATATCATGTAAGATCTACTTTTGTATGTAAATACATAATGTACAGTAATACAAATATTAGAACCTCAAAATAAAAATTGGTTTAGTTCTGACATACGAGGAGGTTCCTGGTTTCTAACATTTGTTTAAAATGTTGGTTGTTATTCCTGTTTCCAATAGCATTCGCTAAAGACACATCATACAATGAAGGTTGCGGTGTATGTGGTGGACTGTCTGTGAACTCAAAAGGAAATGACTGTGTTCTGCATCGCCATTTCTTCCCTATCCTCTCACAACTATCTTTATTTTTCTTTCCACGGTAAAAGAAGATTTTCCTCTCTGTCCATCTCTTATTCATCTCTATCCTCAAGAAATGGTTGGGATCTTTCTATTAGGGACTGTTCTCTTGTACTGTGTGGAACACAATCAAATTCAAGGTAAGTGCATTTCCCCTTACTAGTCAAGTCACGAACCAAGGCAGTTAGTCATATTCACATTAACTGCATTTAGACAGGAAATCCAATTCATATTTTATGTAAGACTTTGAGCAATCTGCTCTGAAACATATATAAAATAACACAAAATAATTGGTGGATCGTTAAAACCATTTATCAGAAAAAAGATTTCTACTGGTATAGCTATTTGGATAAACTTTAGGTGACAATGTCTCATAGATTTTTTAATGGTCTACATCACATTAGTTATATCTCTTTAGTTAGTAAAATGTTCGATAGTCGTGTCATCAAACCTAATCTCTCTATGATTCTATAGATTTAATCACCATTTAATCATCTATCTTAGAACACAGCTATCTATTAAGCACATTTCTTGAGTGTTCATGTTGAGTGTTGACATTTGACATTCAGAAATATCTCTTTGACCTTTTTCTGAAAAAGCATCTGTGATGCTTAGGATCCAGTAACTATATGCTCTATATGCACTTTATGTGCTGTTCTCCACTTGAATTCAACACCTATCTGCTGCTGAATTATCCCCACTCCTTTCTCTGTTGACTGTTCACACACTGTTGATGTGATCAACATTATGACGTAGCTTCAAATAACACGGTCACTACTTACACATTTTTATGATTTCATGTTTGCCATAATCTACTGTAATAAGTTACCGCAGGACAAGTTTGTGGTAGAACATATATTGTGTAAAGTCTAGAGACATCCGATCGTCACTTCAGAGTCTGAGTGGAAAGGAGCAATGGAGGCAGTTGAGTGCAATGGGGTGTAGGAAACATTATGAATTTATACATAGAGAATCCCACACATACTTACAAACTTCAGGATTTATAAAAAAGGAAATGGTACAGAAAAACCATATCTAAAGCCAAAAAACAGTGTTCTATAACTCAAAAATAAAACACCTAAACAATTATTTTCATGACCACTGTAAAGCAATCGGTCAAGTAAGGGAAATACCGTTGAAGACAATACATCCTCTCAATCCTCCTGTGCCATCTGCATGTAGAAAGCTAAACCCTGCATATACGTACAGCTAATTTTACCGGTTTGGATTTGACCTTTAGTGTTGAAGGCGCTAGTGTTAGCCCACAGCTACAACCAAAATGCTAACCGTTTTCAAAAGCAATGAGGACATTTTGATCCCTGTATTCATTTATACACTTTATTCATTTAAAATGTGTACGCTATAGGTAATGTAAAGTGGCAAACTCCACATTAAAAAATGGTATGTGATAAAAGTAGTGATCCAATAACTTGTTTTAGAGTGTCATATTTTGTTATATTTTGTTAATATTCAATTTAGGATGGAAGGATGAAAACATTTGAGTGAGAACGCCTTCATTACTGGATTACCATTATATCTATGAACAAAACTTTATTTAAACATTATGAGACATTGTCATTGCAAGTGAGCTTGACCCAAATTTGGGTTCTAGCTCATACAAACTAAAACAATTGCAGTTTATTTTTACAATTGAAAATTGTTAAATTTGTTTTATGACAAATGCTTTCCTGAATTGAAAGGCATTAACCACTAGCACTGGTAGGGTACCTAAAAGTCAGATACAATTAATTTCAGGTCCATTATGATACTGTCAACTTCTGTTATGTGTCTGTGTCAGAGAAGGTCAGGGGTCTATAATGTTGTCTCTGTTGTGTTTGGTATGTCAGGGTTCCCCCAAGTATGTGTCCCCCAATCCTCATGTTCAGTCTGCCTGACGAGTCCTGGATGTGCCTGGTGCAAAAATAAGGTTTGTTTCATGAAAGGCCCTCTTGCCTGCTGCTGTTAAACATTCTTTCATTTTACATGGCGTCATGAGTTTACCTTGTGTGTAATATCTGTCTAACAACACATTTTGAATAGATAGCAAAGCACCTCAAATTGATTTGAAAAAAGCTAAAGTTGTTGCCTTTAATTCGAATAATAGGTTAATCACAGATACAACCCCGTTTCTAAAAAAGTTGGGACCCTGTGTAAATTGTAAATAAAAACATAATGCAATAATTTATTTCCTATATATAATAGTGGGCATATATTTTTCAGAAACAATAAATGCCACAGTTTCAACATTTGATATGTTTTCTTTGTAGTATTTTCTATTGAATATAGTATTTAAACAATGTGCACATCATTGCGTTCTGTTTTTCTTTACGTTTTATGCAGCGTTGCAACTTCTTTGGAAACAGGGTTGTTTAATGGGAACCAGGTCTCGCCTTGAATAAACAAACACCCCAATACAATTTTCTGTTCCAACAAATAGACAACAGGGTGAATTGAGAGATTGTTCACACATGCTTCACAATGTTGTGGTTTCCTGAGAGAAAAAGTATCTTAGGCCCCTCCTCCTCGCTGGGTACAACTAACCTGACATTGGAAATGACAAACTGTGGGTATCTTGGCTTAGTAAAAAAAGAATTGGCTTTACCTAGACAAATCTGTAGAATCCTTTGAGGCTCACTCTCTAAACATAACAGACCATCAAAAGTAACAGGATACACACAATAGCATACCGTAGATATCTACAGTCATCATTGTAACATGTCTTTTCCAATTCACTCTCAAAGTACCTTATTGTTTTTTAGACTTTCATTCTGTGAAACATAATCAGTATTGCCTTTGGGATGAATTAGTTGAACTGAAAGTAAGTTAGGTCAGTGAATGTTTCAATTCCTCTTAAAATACGTAATGAGCATTGTCATATATTTGAAAGGTTATAACCGTCCTTGTCCTCTTTCCTATCAACCATTCATACTGTTAATAATACATTGTTACTGTGATATATTTGAAAGGTTATAACCGTCCATGACACGTTTCACTTCAACCACTCATACTGTAATTAATACATTGTTATAGTGATATATATGAAAGGTTATAACCGTCCATGTCCTCTTTCACTTAAACCATTCATACTGTTAATAATACATTGTTATTGTGATATATTTGAAAGTTTTATGACCTCTTTTTCCACAACCATTCATACTGTCAATAATCTCATTATTCATCAGAAATAAGGACAATTGGTATATAACATTAGAAACGTTCTGTTTCAGATGTGACACAGTAAACCCTATTTAGCTTTGGTTCTCATACAACCCATTGAAGAGAGTGATTTCCCAGTAAGTTGTCTATACTGCATTCAGTTAAGGGCTGATATCTGAACGTTTCATTTAGATGCTGCAGCAGTCTGTGGTTTCTCACTGTGCTATTGGTGACAGACTCACTTCCGTTCTTGTCTATAACCGCATCCAATAAATGTATTTCACTGTTTTAACTAATATGCAGATATATAAAAAAGGATTTAACTACCAAAACTTGTGGTAACAAACATGTCCAGGCTAACCTAGCTTGATATTATTTTATACTCAACCATTTTACAGTAGAAAATGTGAATATACAGTAAACTCTTTGGACCCAGTCCATTCAAGAAACACCCAATTTGGTTTATTTTACTATCTATCCAGGTATTTTCATAAACATTGGTCTGATTAAAATAAAACAACATATGACTTCACGCACATGGATTATTAAATCATTGGATTAATAAATTGTAATGACCAATTCCTGTCATTGTTTACAGGACAATTCTATAATGTATGTTTTTTTGACAAATTGAAAAAGTAATGTGTCACTTTCACGTGCAAAGACTCAAACAGCAACAGGATGGTGGTGTTGTGACCTACTTGTTTTGTAGTTAACTGTTGGAGTTTAAATAAAATATTATTTTTATAGTTTGTGTTGGTGTTGTAGGATCCTGTTGGTGATTTAGTGTCCTGCCGATGTTGTTGTACCTGGTTGGTGATTTAGTAACCTGTTGGTGTTGTAGTTACCTGTTGGTGATTTAGTGTCCTGCCGATGTTGTGGTAACCGGTTGGTGATTTAGGGTCCTGCTGATGTTATAGTAACTTGTTCGTGTTGTAATGTCCTGTTGGTGTTGTAGTAACCTGTTGGGGTTTTAGTAACTGTTGGTGTTCTGGTGTCCTGGTGGTGTTTTAGTAACTTGTTGGTGTTGTAGTAACCTGTTGGTGTTGTAATGTCTGATTTGTATTTTAGTGTACTGTTGGTGTTGTAGTGTCCCAAATGAATTAAAATTCCAAGAGATTAAGATCCCTGTCTGACAGACAGCTGACAGGCCCCTGAGTCCGTTTTTTATTTCTCTCTACCTGATGTGCGGAAAGAAGACAATGGCGGCATCTCAATTAATTTACTTTTACTACAAACTAAAACTACATGCTGTCACGTTGTGTAGAAGACACCAGACACAGGTTCTTGCGCTCAGAAGTAAGGTGTATTCCAATCACGTAGGAATAACTCTTTATGTGCAGAATACAAGTTAACAAGTTACCATTTTGTCGCATGTTAAAATCCTGCAAAGTTTGATAATTTTGAATTGAGCAACATTGACTTAACCTTTTAATGTGTTAGCATTTTGTGATGACAGGTTAGCTTCCACAATAAATTGTACCCCGTATGGCTTTTGGTACTGGACACTTGAATAGCTTAGAAGCCAATATCAAGAATTGAATCAAGAATTTAGCCAATGCTAGCGCATCAGATTTTACACTCCGAAAGCTAAACTTGGTAGCTGGCTAGAGCTAGACTCCATTGACCTGATGGACTGCGCCTTAAAATAGCTAATAATGTTAACCTAGCAAATGTACTATGAATGTCAAAGTAGGTGACAATAACTGAATTTTTCATCGAATGAAAAGATCGGAGGACAAAAACCCCTACTCTTCCATCATGCAAGGGGTTGTGTTCTGTATTTCATGAAACATGCGTGGTTGCGAACTACAAAATACAAAAACCCTCTGCAACCAGTAGACCATGCAGGCATTCTCACAATTTTTACCCACTAACATGCTTAACATTATGTACTATGTAGTGTTGGTAGTATACAATTTGAGACAGGGTTCATAATACCTTTTCTCCTGACAGGAATTCCTGAAGCGTGAGGAATCCAATGAGAGGAGGTGTGACACTGTTAATTCTCTGGAGGCCAGAGGTTGCGAACAGATGGATATCATCAACCCTGAACCAGACTACACTTTTCTAAAGAAGAATTCTCTCAGCGATCACACAGACAATGTGGTCCAGCTAACACCACAAAACATACATTTTAAACTCAGAGTTGGTGAGAAATATTTAATACTTCCTACACAGCCGCTTGTCAGTAGGCTATTTCTCACAATACAGTCCACCATAAAGTATTTGCACAGTAATTAGCTTTCTCTGTGTTCCAGCACTTAGAATTACTATTGTGTTAGAGTGGAGATTCAATTACTTTAAGGGTATTTTCATCCATATTGGAGAAACCGTTTAGAAATGACATCCCATATTAAAAAGTATTTGAACAGTTGTTTTTTGTAACCCACATTATTTCTAAAAAAACAACATACAATTATTGGGGGGGGGGGGGGTGTAATCCTTTTATGTGTAATTCTACATGGATTACATACCAACAGATTAAAGCTGATAGTCTGCAATTTAACCTCAGTGATAAAATTATTTCAAATCTAGAGCGATGTTATGCACATGCCTCTGTCCAAACCCCTCAGAACTAAAAAGATGCAATGTATGTGCGTTATTGATTCTTAATGAAGACATACCAAGACATAGTTATATCTGCCTGTGATATAAAATATAACATTTGTATGTGTGTTTTCTGTTCCAAATAACCTATCTGGTTTCAGGGGTTCCTCAGATCTTCACAGTTTCCTTTAAGAGGGCTGAGGGCTACCCCATAGACCTGTACTACCTGATGGACCTTTCTTTCTCCATGATGGATGACCTGAACACCATTAAGAACCTGGGCCAGGACATCCTTTCCACGCTAGAAAACTTTACTAAGAAAGTACGCATAGGTGAGTGCTTAGAAGCAGGTACATCACCATCACCCAGGGGGGTTTGGCTCCTTAGCCTGTTTTGCAAGCTGCCCCTAATGTACTTGGGGACAAGATTGTGTCAATGTGTGTGTAACGATAGAGGCACCTAGTTTCTATGGTGCCAGCTTTGTTGCGGTTGCCCAGAGTAGTATGACACAGCAACGGGGCTCCAGCATATTCTGCAGGTCTAGTGACATCCCAAATAACGAGACCTTTCAGATAAGGATATCAACTAACTCCTGACTAACCATCTGTCTAAATCCTGTGTATATCTATCCTTTCTCCTCATGCTCTTTCTTTTCCTCCTGTCTTTTTCCCCCTCTCCTCATTCTGTCTTTATCCCATCTCTCCTCATTCTGTCTATATCTATCCCCTTTCTCCGCATCCTGTTTATACCCCCTCTCTCCTCATCCTGTCTATATCTATCCCCCTTCTCCTCATCCTGTCTATATCCCCTCTCTGCTCATCCTGTCTATATCCCCTCTCTCCTCATCCTGTCTATTTCTATCCCTTCTTTCCTCATCCTCTCTATATCTATCCCCTCTCTCCTCATCCTGTCTATATCTATCCCCTCTCTCCTCATCCTGTCTATATCTATCCCCTCTCTCCTCATCCTGTCTATATCCCCTCTCTCCTCATCCTGTCTATATCTATCCCCTCTCTCCTCTTCCTGTCTATATCTATACCCTCTCTCCTCATCCTGTCTATATCCTCCCTCTCCTCATCCTCTCTATATCTATTCCCTCTCTCCTCATCCTGTCTATATCCCCTCTCTCCTCATCCTGTCTATATCCCCTCTGTCCTCATCCTGTCTATATTCCCTCTCTCCTCATCCTGTCTGTATCTATCCCCTCTCTCCTCATCCGGTCTATATCTATCCCCTCTCTCCTCATCCTGTCTATATCCATCCCCTCTCTCCTCATCCTGTTTATATCTATACCCTCTCTCCTCGTCCTGTCTATATCTATACCCTCTCTCCTCATCCTGTCTATATCCCCTCTCTCCTCATCTTGTCTATATCTATCCCCTTTCTCCTCACCCTGTCTCTTTGCCTCTCTTTTCTCTTCCGCCAGGCTTTGGCTCTTTTGTAGACAAGGTGGCTCTACCGTACGTCAGCCAGGTGAAGGCCAAAAAGAAGAACCCCTGCCCCAGCCGCTCTTACACCTGTCAACCTGCCTTCAGTTTCCAGAATATTCTTGGACTCACTGAAAATGTGGCTGAGTTCAAGACCAGGGTGGGAAACCAGATCATCTCTGGAAACCTTGACTCCCCAGAGTCTGGCTTTGATGCCATCATGCAGGCAGTTGTATGTCAGGTAGCGTTGTTATATCACTACTTAATGGACTGTATACAAGAATATCTTGAAAGAACAATTAACCATTTCATCATTTTCTAATAGGTCTCCTTTCTTAACCCTCTTTTAATTTCTTCTCTCCATATCTCTTTTCCGGTATAATTTTATTTCTTTCTATTTATCTGTTTATGTGTGTCTCTCTCATTCTCTCCCTATTTTTGCTTATTCTTTCCAGGACGAGATTGGTTGGAAAAATGTCACCCGAATCCTAGTCTACACATCAGATGACACCTTCCACATTGCCGGAGACGGCAAGCTGGCAGGGATATTTGAGCCTGTTGATGGGAAATGTCATCTGAATGACAACATCTACAACGGCACTAAATATGTGAGCTGACAGTGGGCAGGGAAGACCTGCGCGTACAACATGTCCTTTTTCCAGCCCAGGGAAATTGACCCCCCTTCTTCCATGTGTCCCAGGACTACCCGTCAGTTGGCCACCTTGCCAGGGTCCTGGCATCCCAAAACATACAGCTCATCTTTGCTGTTACAAAGGAAAGCGTCAATGCCTATAAGGTTAGTTCTGACAGGTAAGATGCTTAGTCAAATCAGATTACAAATGCTCACAAAATCGCTAAACCTCTGTGTTTCTACCTCCTTCCCTCACTTACCTATATTTACACACACACACACACACACACTTCTCTAGGCATTGAGTGATATGATTCCTCAGTCAGTGGTCGGTGAACTGAAGAACGACTCCAGCAACGTGGTGGAGCTGATCAAAGATGCCTACAGTGTGAGTGGCAATGTTGTTAACATCAGTGTAACACTACCTAATACAGTGTGAGTGTCTCAGTGGCATAGTTGTTAACATCAGTGTAACACTACCTAATACAGTGTGAGTGTCTCAGTTGTTAACATCAGTGTAACACTACATAATACAGTGTGAGTGTCTCAGTTGTTAACATCAGTGTAACACTACCTAATACAGTGTGAGTGTCTCAGTTGTTAACATCAGTGTAACACTACCTAATACAGTGTGAGTGTCTCAGTGGCATAGTTGTTAACATCAGTGTAACACTACCTAATACAGTGTGAGTGGCATAGTTGTTAACATCAGTGTAACACTACCTAATACAGTGTGAGTGGCATAGTTGTTAACATCAGTGTAACACTACCTAATACAGTGTGAGTGTCTCAGTTGTTAACATCAGTGTAACACTACCTAATACAGTGTGAGTGTCTCAGTTGTTAACATCAGTGTAACACTACCTAATACAGTGTGAGTGTCTCAGTTGTTAACATCAGTGTAACACAACCTTATACAGTGTGAGTGTCTCAGTTGTTAACATCAGTGTAACACTACCTAATACAGTGTGAGTGGCATAGTTGTTAACATCAGTGTAACACTACCGAATACAGTGTGAGTGTCTCAGTTGTTAACATCAGTGTAACACTACCTAATACAGTGTGAGTGTCTCAGTTGTTAACATCAGTGTAACACTACCTAATACAGTGTGAGTGTCTCAGTGGCATAGTTGTTAACATCAGTGTAACACTACCTAATACAGTATGAGTGGCATAGTTGTTAACATCAGTGTAACACTACCTAATACAGTGTGAGTGGCATAGTTGTTAACATCAGTGT
>JACXGK010013059.1:0-13451 GCA_016801125.1 Novumbra hubbsi
TATGGATGAGGCTGGCTGCTTGGCATGACCAAGGGAAGGCGATAGCGTTATGGATGAGGCTGGCTGCTTGGCATGACCAAGGGAAGGTGATAGCGTTATGGATGAGGCTGGCTACAAGGTAACACTGTTTATGCCTTTGCCTGTCCATCACACAGGGCGCATGTTGACGATGTTTCTGCTGAGACGAGACAGAAGACAGGCCTCAGAGAAGGCCTGGAAGGGGACTGTGAGGGTAACTGGACTGCTTGAGATTGCTTGACCTGGCTTTAAGATAGGGTGGTTCCTTCTATCGTTGGTGGTTGAATTGTGGCAGTGAATCCGGATGTTCTTGGTTGCCTACATATTGTGTGCAGATGCTATATTGTTTTATTATTGCAAAGGAAGCATAGGCAGTGATGGGCAAAATATTCCTCTGCAGAAAATCCTTTTTAGCAGTGATGCCCCATAGGAAAGTAGATTTTAGTCACAGTCTTGCTGCGTTTGATCTACTATGTCCATTCGTTTCATTGCCTCCCCTCTGCCAGAGGAGCTTAGTGGATCTGGACTGGTGATGTGACGTCATGGTTGGCCAGCAAACACCTAACAGTGACTCATCAACCAACCCGGACCCCCCCAGACCCTCAGCTACCATCCCAGACCCAATCAGACCCCTACAACCAACCCAGACCCATCCAGACCACCATCAACAGATCTAGACCCAGCCAGACCCTCAGCTACCAATGCAGACCCACCCAGACCACCAGCAACCAAAGAACCAATCCAGCCAGACGGATGGCCACGAGGGTGGAACTGCCCAACTACATCTAACCATGACCAGGGAGAGGTGCTGATCACCAGCCAGTCAAGATGTAAATGCAATAATTTAGATAAACTAGGAGTGATAGATGACCAGCTATTGGGTTAAGCAGGAAACACATTTTTACAATGAATTCTTTATAATTATTCTCTGACACCTCCTTCCTACCTACAGACCCTTCGTGTTGAGACCAGTGCGGTTGAGGCTGGAGATGTACAGTCTGACACATGCTCAGGTGGACAGAGTGTTAGTCTCCATCTTAAGGCCAGATGCTGCCTCTCCTGCCTCTCTTTGCTGATTTAATTGAAGTGGGCAGAGTGAGGACGAGATGATCACCAACCACACCCTCCCTCCCTCCCGCCTGGTGATACAGAATTGTAGAGTGAGTCCACTTATGGTGCACCAGCTGGCTGGAGACTTCATCAAACCAGAGTAAATTATTCAGCTTCCAGAGGGTTCTCCGCAAATTATTTAAAGGCCTTACTGAGGCAATTGGAGGAGAAAGGGGGCTTTCTTGTAAAGTATTCAAAGTTTCCCAAAAGAGGTGGAGAGGTGGAGTTCATTCACCTCCACCAGAGAAGCACGGTAAATTATAAGATTTGTCTATGGCGTGATAACAATAAACGATATCCCTCATTTCAACGAATGTACACCACAAAAACAAAACAATGTCTTCAGTCGATGTTTAGGATTCAGGCTGGGAGTATTTCACGAGCGTCATGTGCAGAACTAGCTTATAATGAGGAATGTGATGTCCAACTCTGTTGTGCGTCTGAAGTCAGCTTGGATTTAGGGGTCCTTCAGGGTAGGCGTCCTGGCAGGAATGACTGATTGAAATTCCACGTCCTTAAACATCCCACTCAATCCGCATCCACTGTGCAAAGAGGGAATCAATCGGCTCGTCCCGGCCTTCCCTCAACAGGCCCCAGAAAGCCTTTAATAATAGGCCGTAGCTGCCTGCAGCGCCGGAGCCCTGATTGTTTTGAGTGAAAACAGATGTGGTTTCTTCACCGCACTGCAGCCCGGTGGAACTGAGCAGGCTTGGCCCTGTCACAAGACCTGTCATGTTGCTTTCCTCAAACATCCGGCCCTTGATGAGACCCGCTGACCCCTCCCCCTTGCCTCAAAATGTTCGATTATGTATCTTACCATACTATAGATACTATAGAACCTTCGCTGCCTGAGGCTGCATGAAATACAATTCCAGCCCACCATGCGCTTAAAAGGGTGCGTGTCTTGGGGGGCAAAAATGCCTGTCATCTACTTCCTCAGAAACAAAACAATAGAACAACATTTGACTCTCTTCATACTGCCTGAATATTAGCAAAGTCATCAAATATCCCTTTAACGTGCGGCAGAAGCGCCACCCAAATCTTTAACATCTGACCATCTGGGCTTTACATGTCTGCTGGACCCTGCTCTACATAGCCTCTATGCAGTCACACAGAGGTCAGTCCGCCAAGGACTTATTAGAGGCATAGAACTTAAACACCTGTGACACATGATTGCCATAAATTGCCTGAGGGTTTGAACTCACAGAAAAAAGTAGTTTGCGTCCGGGTTAAACAAATTAAATATGGGTAATACAAATTAATCTTTCTCCCCAAAAAACAAATGACTGTTCATTTATTTCCTTTAACTGTGCAAAAGGCCTCATGAGGAGATCAATGGCAACAAGCCAAGAGCATCTCTTGCCGGGTCCTGAATGACTGATATTCTACAGTTATTTGTTTAAACAGCCTGAAATGCCCCCCCTCCCCCTCCCCACTGGTCTTCTCCCCCATTTCACATGTGGTGTGTGTCCCCTTTAGGGCCCCTGAGTACTGGTCTGGTTCCCCTGTAGCTCTGAGGCTACAAAGCAGGGCAGGACAGCTCAATACAAACTGTCACACCACTCAGACTGCCTTGCTGCGTTTCCTATGCGGACAAGCCCCTTCAAGGCCCCCAAGTGGTGGTCATGGTATAGATATAACCCCCTTCAAGGCCCCCAAGTGGTGGTCACGGTATAGATATAACCCCCGTTCAAGGCCCCCAAGTGGTGGTCACAGTATAGATATATCCCCCTTCAAGGCCCCCAAGTGGTGGTCACGGTATAGATATAACCCCCTTCAAGGCCCCCAAGTGGTGGTCACGGTATAGATATAACCCCCTTCAAGGCCCCCAAGTGGTGGTCACGGTATAGATATAACCCCCTTCAAGGCCCCCAAGTGGTGGTCACGGTAGAGATATAACCCCCTTTAATGGCCCCCAAGTGGTGGCCACGGTATAGAGACAACCCCCTTCAAGGCCCCCAAGTGGTGGCCACGTTATAGAGACAACCCCCTTAAAGGCCCCCAAGTGGTGGACACGTTATAGAGACAACCCCCTTTAATGGCCCCCAAGTGGTGGCCACGGTATAGAGACAACCCCCTTAAAGGCCCCCAAGCGATGGACACGTTATAGAGACAACCCCCTTCAAGGCCCCCAAGCCCAGAGAAGAGTCTCACTTTCCTCCAGCCATCCTCTAATTCCTTTTACTGTCTCTTTTCTTCCTTGTGGCTCTCTTTCCAATGTTTCTTAGTCTTTGTCTTAGTTCTCACTCTCGTGACTCAGCTATTTTGATTTCCCCTAAGGACATCCAGGAAAAAATGACACAATCTCCTGACATTCCAGGAAAATCCTAACAACTCTTCTTTGTTTGCCAGGTCTTTTGCGTTTTCTTTCCCCGACCTAATCTCATGTAGACATGCCGACAAAATCATGCAGTTGGCGCGCTTCCTTCAGAGGTCTGAAAGAATTTGGATGAACTAGAACGGTGTGAACAGGAGAAGCCTACCCAGCCCGTTGTTGTGACATGAAGTGCTTATCCTTTCTTTCAGACCAGTAAGAAATCTAGATTTTGTTCGCAAGTGGGCTCAAACCACAAAGTGAGGATATCTCAACTAGTTATGTTATAAAAAATAATACAGTGCTCCAAAAAATTAAGGGAACACGTAGTCATCACAGCACAACATCAAGTCAATTAATCTTCAGGGATATCCATCTGTCCAGTTAGGAAGCATAAAAAAGGAATGCTTTAGCAGGTAGTGATCACAGACAATTGTTCTCTCTTTATTCTTCCTGACTGATTCTTCTCTAGTTTAGCATTTTGCAGGTGTCCTTGCAGGTGTCCAACCCATTCAGGTTGCGCAGATAAGGAAAATACGCTGTGGCTCCCAGTACAGTCTCCAGAGTTTGAAGTAAATACCAGGAGATGGGTCTCTACACGAGGAGAGCTGAACAGGGCTGTAAAAGGTCTTCGACCCAGCATCAGGAACGTATCAGTCTCCCTTGTGTGAGGAAGAACAAGAACAGCAATGCCAGAGCCAAACTGACCTAGAGCAGGCTACTGGTGTGAATGTTTCTGACCAAACTGTCATCTAGTGAGACCTGTGCTCACAGCCCAGCACCGTGCATCTCAACTGGAATTTGCCAGAGAACATCAGAATTAGCAGGTTTGCCATTTGTTTCCCGTTCTCTTCACAGATGAGAGCAGGTTCACACTGAGCACATGTGACAGACCTGAAAGAGTCTGGAGACGTCATGGTGAACGTTGTTCTGCCTGCAACATAGTTTGGCAGTGGGTCAGTGATGATCTTGGAAGGCATATTCCTGGAGGGTCGCACTGACCTCCACGTGCTAGCCAATGGTACCCTGATGGCTGACGTTATGTATCGGTGTATCCGATGTCGCCATGCAGCGCCTCTGGTCTTGGTTGATATTTTACAGTTTTTAAAAGAAATATGTCAGATTTTCTGTTTATTATGTTATATCTTATTATGTTAACAGAATGTTTTTTTTATTCTCTTCACACATTTTTACAAGTATACTCATGACATCTTCTCAAACAATGTTATGTATTCATCCTTCTTCTAGTTAAGGGTTTTGAGAATCCACAATATAAAGGACATCATTCTACTCTAAAGGATGACCTCATGAGAGGTCAAAAGGTCAAGATAGTGCCAGGCAGATTTTAAAATCCCAAGAAGGCCTTAGACCTTTAAAGGTTAGCAGTGTATTTATCTTATTATAATTGTTTCCCACGTTCCACATTTATCTGGTGAGCACTGTTGGGAATCAGCCCAAGCAAGGCATTTGATTGCCTTAATGTGTTGCAAAGTTATATATCTTTTCACCTATTTAGCTATTTTCCTACCATGGACATAACTTGTTGTATTTGTGTGCATGATGCAGAATGCTGATTCGCCTTGTGCCTCTATTGTCACTGAATCATTATTCATCTGTACTTACTGAGCGAACAATGTGTCTTTGTTACATTGCTAACTATTGTTTTTGTACAAATAACTTTCAAAGTGTATTACAGGTTGTTTACATTTGAAGCACTAGTGATATTTACGAAAGCTAAGTAAAACAGTGTCTACTGATGCTCCTGAAAGTTTGTGTTCCAGGACGAACCACTTAGACTCTGCTGCCATAGCAGCCGATGCTATTTTAACATGGCCAAGGATATACTAATTACAGATAATATCGCTGGATCAACATGGGGACTCTTACTCTAGTGCACCATATGAGCCCATTACTGGGATAATGGAGCTTTTTAAAAAATGAAAATGATTTCTCTTTGGGTTATACAAGCATGAGGTAGGCATATACCACTTATAAATATATTTTGTAACTGGTTACATTTATATACAGTGGGGAGAACAAGTATTTGAAACAATTCCGATTTTGCAGGTTTTCCTACTTACAAAGCATGTAAAGGTCTGTAATTTTTATCATAGGTACACTTTAACTGTGAGAGACGGAATCTAAAACAAAAATCCAGAAAATCCCATTGTATGATTTTTAAGTAATTAATATGAATTTCATTGCATGACATAAATATTTGATACATCAGAAAAGCAGAACTTTATATTTGGTACAGAAACCTTTGTTTGCAATTACAGAGATCATACGTTTCCTGTAGTTCTTGACCTGGTTTGCACACACTGCAGCAGGGATTTTGGCCCACTCCTCCATACAGACCTTCTCCAGATCCTTCAGGTTTTGGGGCTGTCGCAGGACAATACGGACTTTCAGCTCCCTCCAAAGATTGTGCCTGTAGATCTGGGCTGATCCCTCACCTTCCTCATGATCATTGATGCCCCACGAGGTGAGATCTTGCATGGAGCCCCAGGCCGAGGGTGATGGACCGTCATCTTGTACTTCTTACATTTTCTAATAATTGTGCCAGCAGTTGTTGCCTTCTCACCAAGTTGCTTGCCTATTGTCCTGTAGCCCATCCCAGCCTTGTGCAGGTTTACAATTTTATCCCTGATGTCCTTACACAGCTCTCTGGTCTTGGCCATTGTGGAGAGGTTGGAGTCTGTTTGATTGAATGTGTGGACAGGTGTCTTTTCTACAGGTAACGAGTTCAAATAGGTGCAGTTAATACAGGTAATGAGTGGAGAACAGGAGGGCTTCTTAAAGAAAACCTAACAGGTCTGTGAGAGCCGGAATTTACTGGTAGGTGATCAAATACTTATGTCATGCAATAAAATGCTAATAAATTACTCAAAAATCATACTATGTGATTTTCTGGATTTTTGTTTTGGTTTCCATTTCTCACAGTTGAAGTGTACCTATGATAAAAATGACAGACCTCTACATGCTTTGTAAGTAGGAAAACCTGCAAAATTGGCAGTGTATCAAATACTTGTTCTCCCCACTATCTATATGTGTATATATAGAGATGTATGTTTATAGAGAGAAAAAAAAATGTGTTATGTTTTGTCTTTGCTCTAGGTGTTAACTTGTAACATGTGTGTTAAACTGTTAACTGAGCAGCTATGTTGTCCACTAATCTGACATCCTGGGGTTAAATGTTGATCTGTTAACATGACACCCTGTAGTGTTAAAGTTTAAATCAGCATAAACAAACAGTAAATACTGATTTCTCCTAACTGTGTCATTGTCCATGGCAGTGCCAAAGGCATGAGAAGAATCATGTTGGGGAATTTGGTTGTGTAATGCTCTACGTCTGTCAATGCTTGTGAGTTAAAAGAAAGCCAGGATTTCCTAATGCTGAGAATAGGGAGCTCTCAACAGATTGATCTGCAACAGGGGATAGTGTATTCTTTACTAACGGAGCATACTGGAGAATATTAGTTTTGAAGCAATGTGTAAAGCCTGAGAAAGTACAGTCAAAAGATTTGTCTTTGTTTTCAATCCCATTATACAACAGCTATATTTCTTGATGATTGCTGTTTGAAAATGTAATCTTTGGAGGACCTTCTATTAAGCAGTTTTGCCTGGCTGTTTCTGCTTTCCATGGTGAAATCAAAACTATGTCATTTGAATATGCACATAACAAAGAGATTTCCGAATCTCTCTTCCAATTTTGCTTTCCCTTTCGAACTGTTCTGAAAAAAAGGATTGCTTGAGCAATTGTTTTTTTGCCAATATTAATGAACGTCCATAGCAGTTTTACTTAAAGGAGCCATTTGTAAAATGCCAATTATATTTCCGAGGGTATTGGAGAAAAGAGAACAAACAGTTGTTGTTATTGAGTGTATATTCACGATCAGTAAATTCTGCTTCATCTGTTTCTTTCCCTTGTATATTTTTGCCAAGGTCTTGTGTTGCATGCCTTACCCTGGCCTCATGTTGTTTGACATTGCCCAGTAACCTTCACTTATACGTTTTCGCAACGGCAAACACAAATTCCCTGAATGTGTGCTACAGTTTCCTAAAACTATGAACACACTTCTTAAAATGACACCGAACTGACGAAAACACTCACAAACTAAACCTTATGGTGTAAGCTTTATTCTCTGTCAGTATTCCCCATACGAATTTCGCAATTTGCATGGTATTGTAGAAACTAACTTATGTCTACAATATGCTGACGTGTTCAAGTACAGTGCCACAAATTTCATTAGAGATCACGGGTCAGCTTGTTTTCCTCTCCCTCTAACTCCGATGTTGTCATCCATTGTTTCAAGTGATCATACCTGAGGCACTTTTTGTGTTCATGCAAACATCCTGATCACTTGTTGGCTGACTATGCTTGTTAGGGTTTGTTGAGAGTGTTAGAAATATGACATGAGTCATATTAAATGTTGTGACAAGTGTGTTGTAAGATTTACATAAATGGTTTTAATGGAACAGAGACTTGAGAAAGGTGACTACTGTTGGGGTTTGACAAAATCCTCCTCTAGAATGTAGGAACATGGTTTTGTATATATTGTTCAAAGAACCATTGTTGGACAAAATACGAGTTCCTGCTCTACCTGAAACACAAACTCTTAATTAAAGATGGAAGGAAAGTGTACAGCGACCCTAGAAATAGCAGTTCACAAAAGAAAATAAATAGTCTGTCCCAAAGAAATTGTGATAAAGCACTGGAGAAAACTACAGGCATCAATTCAAGCCATAGAATACACAGACTGATATAGACCTGAGTTGACCGTATTTCTCTTAGACAGGTAAGCAACACAGCTGTTAAGACTGCCTAGAGTTGTAAACACATTTCATCTTCTACTCCCCTTGTCATTTGAAATTGGTACGACAACAGCCGCATTGGCCTGTGAAGGCTGAGGAGGTGTCTGTCTGCTCTGCTCTACGCAGTCAGCATGGAGGTTCTGTTGTGATGTATGGCATGAAGCATGGAATAGAGAAATATTTTAGCTGAATGAGCAGTGAGTCAAATTTAAATCCATGCTGCAGCTGGACACATGCACTGGAGCTGTTTAGTCTCCCAACCATGAGCAGTGTTTGGTAACAATAAGATATTTGTATTAATAAACTAATATAAAGTAACCACCAAAACATGTCAGCCACAAACATCCTTCTAAACTGAGCTGCAGGACAGGAAATACACTTCTTACCATGAAGCCACCTAATTTCTTCAGTAGATTTAGTTTTGTGAACATTTCTAAAAACACTGCTGTCCACCTCTCCTCTTACTTTTACTTCTGTTCCAGAACTTTTTCAAAACGTTTTGTTTGGTGATCATGGAAACAAGACATGAATTGTGTGAGCAGGAGTCTGGTCCCATAGGAGTCGTGATTCTGTGTCCCAACATGGGGAGGACGACATGATGTCCGCAACTCAGGAAAGTCATGGGAGGACAAATTATCCTGGTTGCTTTATTTAATTGGATGCACCTTTCCACCTTCTCTCTGAATCTTATTGAATTGTATTCGGGTGTCCTGCTAGATCATTTAGATCCATTTACTTTGGAGTAAGATTTGTATTGTATAAATCTTAACAGTAACAAAGCTTTTTGCCAGGTAGGTTTGTGTACACATTTAAAAGTCATGAGGTGTAAATCCTGAACCAGGATCAATGCTTTTATTTGTATTGGCTGCGGCTTTTGGCCTATTCACCAGGCTCAAGATGTAAGGGGGGAAAAACAATACAGACAAATGCATTCTAGCACATAAATATACATATACAAAAAATATCTGTCTGATGGGGGTTTGGCATGATGGGGAGTCCTTGGACTGTGGGAGCGCTCGTGTGTTTGTCAAGAGGAGCTTTGGAGTATTGACTTTGCAAGCAGGGTTGGCGCAGGCATCTGGAATGCAGGATGCCTGAGCTGTTGCAAGAGCATTAGAGGGTTTCAGGAGGTCAGATGGCTCAGACCAGTCCATCGCTGAGGGGAATGTGTCTTATGGACATGAAACAGGCTTTGTAATACTTAATTAGAGGTTTTATATACTCATTTATAAATGATTTTAGAAAATACACAGTACAGTATATATTTTTGTAACTTGGATTTTGGACTGAGTGCTCGGGGTAGAAGATCCTTAGTCAGGGAGGTGACTAAGAACCCCATGGTCACTCTGACGGAGCTCAAGCGTTGCTCTGTGAAGAGAGGAGAATCTTCCAGAACCATCTCTGCAGCACTCAACCAATCAGGCCTGTATAGTAGTGTGGCCAGACAGAAGCCACTCCTCAGTAAAAGGGACATAACAGAAGGTCTGAACATTGCCAAGAGGAAACCTCATCACCTGGCTAATACCATCCCTACAGTGAAGCATGGTGGTGGCAGCATCATGCTGTGGGGATGCTTTTTAGCGGCAGGAACTGGGAGACTAGTCAAGATCAAGGGAAATATAAATGTGGCATTGTACAGAGACATCCTTGATGAAAACCCACTCCAGAGCATTATGGACCTCGGACTGGGGCAAAAGGTACAACAGTACAACCATAATCCCACAGCCAAGATAACAAAGAAGTGGTTTCGGTACAACTCTGTGAATGTCCTTGAGTGCCTCAGCCAGTGTCCAGACTTGAACCCGATATTAGATAATCTCTGGAGAGATCTGAAAATGGCTGTGCACCGATGCTCCCCATCCAACCTGATGCAGCTAGAGAGGTCCTGCAAAGAAAAATAGTTGTGCCAAGCATGTAAAGACTTGAGGCTGTATTTGCTGCCAAAGATGCTTCAACAAAGTATTGAGCAAAGGCCGTGAATAATTATGTACATCTTTACATTGTCATTCTTATTTTTTTTTTAATCTTTATGAAACAAACTTTTTTCACTTTGTCATCATGGGGTAATGAGTTTTGAGGTTTATTGAATCCATTTTGGAATTAGGCTGTGACATAACAAGATGAAGCGCTGTGAATACCTTCCGGATGCACTGTACATCTGCAGTGCTTGGGAAAATGAAAAGTCCTGCTGAGGTCAAACTGTAGTACTTTCGTTGTTATGGCAATGGGATCCAGAGCTTGCTGTTGCTCACATTCTTCCTCTGTCTCTGTCAATCACTCTCCATCTCCTGCTCTCTTCCCCTATGTCACCCTCTTCCTCTATGTCACTTTAATCCCTATGTCACCCTCTTCCTCTATGTCACTTTCGTCCCTATGTCACCCTATTCCTCTATGTCACTTTCTTTCCTATGTCACCCTCTTCCTCTATGTCACTTTCTTTCCTATGTCACCCTCTTCCTCTATGTTTGCTATGTCACTCCATCCCGCCAATAATTAGCCACCCTCCCACTCTGTGTCTCTACGTTGTTTGGAGACTGTTTAGAGAGGGGGTTGGGTGATATTGATCGGAGGACTATGTGATGATGATAGGCTGTGACAGCCAACCGTGCTGACCTGCGCTAAGTCAGGGAAGAGCTCACCCCGTCCCCCTGTCTCCCATATGGGAGGCCCGGGATCACGCTAGCACAGCCCGCACCGTTTCATACGCATCACTTCACCAGGACACGGCCTGTGCTTTGGCACTGGGAGACGGGGAGAGCAATCATCGTTTTCTCTGAAATACATTTGGCTTGATCTGCCTACGCTGTGTGGAGAGGAGATACTTTACTGGATGGGATCGTGTTTAACTCATTCAAAGGTTTAATCCGGGATCATAAGTACAGTACATATGTGTGTTATGTTGTGAATAGAGTTGTTATATATCCTGCAAATTAAATACAAACTGTAGCTGGGATGTCCTGGGTCCGCAGGGCTGAGATATACAAACCATTGGATAATCCATTCTGACTATGTTGTAATAACTGTGTTGTGTAACTCTGGTTAATGAATTGGATTTTCATACAAGTGCTTCAATCAGGCTAGTTGCTTCACATAAAATAGCGCCAGGGTGTTTTTATATTAGTGGTTCTACTTTGACAGAATTTAGATTGCTCAATTATTCCACGCAAACTGAGGATCTCAGGATTTCACTTAAGTTCAGAAATCCCCATCTATCATCTTAAGATCTGTAACAGAACGTCTGTGTATTTTACCTCAAGTAGACCCAAATCCATGTGTAATAATTTTCCTTCTCAACGGAATAAACGACTTGATTAACAGAGTCAATATTTTGGGTGTTCTGTAATGGATGTGGACTTGTACTGATTCGTTCTGAGTAATCTCACGACGCGTGTTGTTTGAGGCCTGAACTAATGAGTAGGATTCAATGAAAGCTATGAATCAAATCCATTATAAACACCAAAGTCAGCAGTCCTGCACATGGAGGCATTCATCTGTACTGTGTTTGGTGTGATTGTGTAACTGCACTGCAACATTTAAAAGGGTAGATGAACCACACAGGCAGATATGCTGAACACAGCTCATGAATATCTCTTTGGTCATCTAAAGAGCGAGGATGGAGAAAATAAAATTGATTAAAAGAAAAAATGGAACAGGAGAGAAAGAAGACTCTGTTGGCATTACACAACACTAATTATAGAAAGGCACGGATCGTGCACCCTGAAAGTCACTTCTGTAAATGATGGATGTGAAAAGGATTCCTGGTCTGTTTTTATCTGATTTAAGTCAGGGTAAAACAACATTGTCATTGTTAAAGGCAGTTTTCTTTTATTTTTGCGTTTGAGTGAAAGGTTTGCTGTTATGTAAGCGGGCATGAAGGAAAGAAAAAACTGCTTGCCGCTTGAAGACTATAATTTGTATCGAACTGAAACAGTGGGTTTAACAACATGGACGTTTATATTTGTTCTTGTTGACTTTGTTTAGGCTGACTAATCAGTTAAGTTAGAGACTAACTTAGTCAGTCAGCAATTGTCCTTTAAAGGTTTTGAGAATGTGGATTTGCTGAGAAATAAATAAAAAGCACTGTAAATAATTACAAAAAAACTTGTTGTATTACCATCCACAGTACAGGAACAGTGGCCAGCGATATCCCTCAACACTAACAAATGAGAAAAGCTTTTAGTCGCGTGATTAGAGTCACAAAAAGACCCCCCCACTCCCAAAAAAATCTATGAAGTATTTAACACCTGCACACCATTTGGCCAAACTCCCACAGATGTAGCCCATTCTGTAACACAGACTGTACTTTAACAGCTGTGGATGGATTTGCCAGGCTACTGTGTGAATCTAGAATATATCCAGAGCAAAGACAGACTATACTCTACACTGTGCAGGGGAAATTACTAGGTGAAATATAGATATAGTAGATCAAGTTGATTGGATCAAGAATGACCAGATAACCATCACCCTACGGCTGGAGAGCTCCAGGCAACCAGGCCAAAGCTGTGACTGACTTCATGCCGCCTGGCATGGTTGAAGCTGGGAGAGAGAGAAAATCTATCCTAACTGCCTGGAATCAATAGCAATAATGGTGACAATCTTGTTTGGCCATGACCTAAAGCATTCAAATGACACAAGACACAAGGAATCTATCATAGTGGTTGGAGGCTGATACCAAGTACATCAAAGTAAACCCAGTTCGTCAACCTGCCGTGCAACTGGGCGGCTGAGTAACGACCTCTTTTTGGTGGAAATTATTGATATTGATTATTTATATATGATAAATAAATTAAATGTCCAGCTTTTGTTTTGGTTTGAAGTTGAAACCTACCACTTGCAGGTTTGCATGACGCGATCTGTGTGGAAGTGATATCTGTGACGGTGTAGGAAGGAGTGGACCAAAATGCAGGTAGGCAGTTTGCACAATAGGGTTTATTGTCCCTATCGTAGCCACGGTAAGTGTACACGACAACTTCCGTTCAGAGAACAAGAGATAAGCAGTAGTGACGGAGTCACTCGAAAGTTTAACAGCACAACGTGCTGACACACAACACATACGACAATACCGAACGAAGAGACAAGACACACGAGGGATTAAATGCACAGGTAACGAGGGCCAGCTGTAGGGAATCAGGGAGGGATGCGTTCACAGGACATGGGGAACAGGACAAACATGAACGATGGTGCCTAGAAGGCC
>JACXGK010013060.1:0-13447 GCA_016801125.1 Novumbra hubbsi
GCAGTATAACCACGCCCATCCCCATCACGCAGTATAACCACGCCCATCCCCTTCACGCTGTACACCTGTAGGGTAGCATCTGCATTAGTTATGTTCCTTAGGGTTTTGTCACCCGTCTGTATAACTTTGTGTGAACTGTGTAACGTACAGCTTTACTGCACCTAAAAGTTTACCCTGAATGTAACTGCAACTGAAGTGAAGTTGAGGACCCCGGACGGGTCATACAGTAGCTTACCTGCATCGTGCCCTCTCTTTGTAGGCCCGCAGCTTTTCAGGGTCAGCACGGATTCTCTCTCTGTACTGTCGCTGTATCTCTGCGTGGGACAGCCTCCCTAGGTCAAGGCACAATAGAACCATATTGGAATTGTCATGATCCTCGTTAACCTGGTCCTTACTCTGCTAAGTGGACAGATAAGCTAAGGCTAAAGCAGGCAGTACAAATGACTTTCCAATGCAATGAAGGATCAAAGCACGAGCGCTGATTGCCTGGATGGTCGGACTCCCAGTCCGGCTCAAGCCGTCATTGGCCTCTAAAAGGCCTGAGTGTATAGTAAGTTCAGGGATGAACATGGTAAGAATGCCTGACTCTAAAGTGTCAACAAGGAAACAAAATAAACAAGCATACTTTTCAGATGCCCTGTTGATGTCCCCTCTGACGGTTCTGAACGTCTATATGTCGGACTCTTGCTGCCTGCAACAGAAGACGTTCCGTCCGATTCTTTCTCCAGGGAGTGTAAAGGCCCTTCTTGTTGCTCTCCAATGCTCTGCTCACTCATCTCCCATTTGATGTAGAAGGACCCAGTGTCAGCAGGTTCTTCTTTTATTACAGCACTGGTGACTGGACTGGGTGATGGGGACTGAATCCTGATCCGCTCTGCTGAAAGTCCTGGCTCAAGGGAGCCTACGTCGAGACCTGTGATTGAAACAAATACATTATATCTAAAACAGGGCTTGGTCTTTGTTTAAAGATCTTACCATGTTTGTGTAAAAGTATGACATATATTTTGACAACAACAGCCCTGTTTGTCAGTAAACATTACTGCAGTCGAGCGGTAACAACAGAATAAAGGCTACAATACGTAAAATAAGGGTAGCTACACGAGATGATATTTTCTCAATTATCCTAACAAAATTCCCTCAGTATTGGCACTCTAGCAGAGGAAAAATGTCAGCTGTTAATACATTACGTAACACCCATGATTTCTGAGTTTTATTTCAAAGATGCACACAGACATATATAAAGTGTGACCAGAGTCTACGTGTATTACGAAATAAGTGCTGATAAGGAAGATACTGTCACTGGGACATTGATACTTACTGGGGAAATCCATTCTCCAATCAGTTTCGCGTGCAGCCTCGTTCTCTGGGCACATAGTCGTAGATTTTCCAAAGTCTCTTTGTGATGAGGGTGCAGACAATTCAAAAGACAAGCCTACTCGAAATGCTGTTAATTCGTTTTCGGCTTTTTTGAGCTTACGTTTTAGGGATTCGTTTTCTTTGTCCCTCTGGGCTACCTTACTTTCATATTCCAGTATTTTGGTATTGTTAATATTGTAAATAACATCCATAACAGTATGGATCGCCGTTCTGATGGCATTTTCAACTGCCCGAGCGCTTTCTTCGTTTTTCAAACAGGAATAAATGGCACTACGAGGGAAATAATCCATGTTTTCAACACGCAAGCTAATAGCCTACCGAGGCACCGGCACACGACTATACTATTACTATAGCCTAGGCTAGCTAAACACGAACCAAAACAACTTTACCGTTGTTTGCGTCACCTTTTCATCATTAAAAAAAACGAAAATTGTCTGAGAGAAAGCAAAAGGTTGGTATTTGAAAGTCACTCACAAATAAAATACATTTTGTTAAAAATATATATTGACACGTTTTAAAGAGCAATAGCGTTACTTTCTCTTTACATTTGTATCGGCGGGTTTGACCCAACTGAGCAGTTCACACACCACCCTCTACTGTTTTGGAGTGTGAGCAAGGTTGCCACATACAGAAAATATATCGAGCCCATTGACAGCTCAGAAATAAACCGGAACGCCTAAGTATCAGCCCAATTTATTTTTAAACGCAAAAGTATTTATAAGTCTGTAATTTTCTTAATAATTACAATGTTTCTACAGGGGTGTGTGTGATCTGCGTCAGGGGTTGTGGCCGTGGACGTATTTTAAGTACTCGTTAAAAAGGTGAGTTTTCTGATGTTTTTTGAAGACAGGTAGACTCTGCTAAGCAGATTCTAGCTTTAACTGGAAGCCAGTGCAGAGTGCAGTTAAGCGGGCTGACTGAGAGAAGGCTGAACACCCGGCAGGCAACAGCATTCTGAATTAGTTGCAGGGGTTTGGTTGCACACGATAGTTCCCCATCAAAAGTCAGTTGCAGTAATCCAGACTAGAGATGACAAGTGCCTGGAAGTACCTGTGCTGCATGCTGAGTGAGGTAATGTACTCGACAAACGTTGTAGAGCAACAACAAGACACTGCCTTGGTGTTAACAGAGAATTAATCTGTGTCGTCTAGGGTCACGCCAAGGTTCCGTGCACTCTTGTAAGTGGACACTGCAGTTGACAAACATAATAATTGTCTCGCGGCTGCTCTCCCTCTATTTCACTCACTCTCTCCCACCTCTGTCTATCTCTCTCTCCTCTCGAACACACACACACACACACGCAGTAACTCTCTTTATACATCCAGGTGCAAGCCACCACTTAGTGAAGACAGCACTTTTATTAAAAAGTTAAATGCGTTGGCAGCAGATCTGTTTGAAAGTAGCCAAAAAATTCACCCATGACCAATCGATTTTCACCTGTGACATTGCTACTTATACCCCAAAAACGCAGACTGAGTGTGAGGGCCTAATTACATCTAAAGTATATTCTCCTATCTAACCTTCTTACTGGCAATAACCTAGAGTGAAAAATATCTCTTCTATCAATTACCTTAATGAAAAGAATAAAATACACATTCACTACCTGCTTAGAGATCTTTCAAAACAGCAACACAAACAATGGTTGAAGGAATGCACTTGTGTACTCCTTGACTGTAAATGTCTGGTAGGAAAGGAAAGCCTTTACAGTGGAGTAAGTGGAATTTTTAGACGGTCACATATTCAGCTAAGTTTAAGGTTTAACTTTTGCGGCTGCTACGTGGAGCAGAACTTGTCACAGCATTGTATAGAGTAAACAGCTTTTCACAATGCTCTGGGAACTGACATTAGCTTAACCCCCCCCATCATTATAGATCATTTTAAAGATGATGTTACTCAAACTCATGTAATTTCACTCGCCCTTTATCCAATCTATGTCATGATCCTAACCACTATCTAGCCTCTTTATCTGTGTGTAATGGCAGGATCTTTTGGCAAGCAGGCAGTCTGTGCAACCAGAAAAGTACAAAAATACTTTTCAATTTGAAAAAATACAACTAAATAGGAATATGAATAGCTAGCCTAGCAACTAACTTGCCACTATAAAGCAAGATTTACAACTAAAATGCCCAAATCGGAAACATTGTGCTGCACTACGCCGAAATAGTTGTTATTTATCAACTCCTGTTCTTACACTAATATACAAAAACATTTAAAATTAAGAATTAAGCAGAATTTCACCAGAAAATAACTCGTTTTAAAAAAAGGGTAGAAATGACAAAATCGATTAGACCAGAGTTCTTTACACATGTTACACATACAGTGCCACTTTGGTCATTAAGACATTAATGTGAGCAAGACAACAGTATTCCATTCTTAATGCGATTGGGGGAGGCACATCACATCCAGCACTGAAGGCCACTAACAAGTTGAAACAGTCAGTGAGAAGCAGCTGAAATCGGCTCAATCTTATCAAATCATTGTTTGAAAACCAGCTAAATATATCTACTCTATATCTACTTTTTAAGCAAAACAGTATCAGCACCAACTAATACTTTGTTTTTGGACAATCATTTTCCCTGTTAGATGGAATTCATATTCTACCAAGTGCCTTTTGTAGATGTAGATCGCATGGTTGCAGGCCAAGACTGTGTTAATGTCGGCAGTGTAGTAGAATGGCACAAATGTGTTTATGGAAAGCCCATTGTTTTCAAGCAAAAAATATTAACGGAAAAATAGAGAATTTAATCGATACTTCAGGTTCTACACACCACATGGTGCTGAGCATTGAACTGTTTTCTTTCTCACATTGATTATTATTTGTCTTAATTACAAAAAATCTGATCTAGTCTAGTCTACTCACCACAATAGGAAAAGTAGCGCAAACCCAATGACATGTGAATGGAATATAAAGGTAAATGTTTTGGTGACCATTTTCCTCCCAGTAAACCAACACGTGTTTCACTATAACAAAGACAAAACATATCTGGTTTCCCCTGAAATATTTTTACTGACAGTTCCTCAACCATTCACCTCGCCAATTCACTGAATAATTGGTTCATTCCAATTGAACACCAAGGTCATCCATTTAACCAACAAAGGAAATAACCAATAGGATTTATGTCCACCCTACTGCCTGCCCCTGTGACATCCCCTAGTTCCCCCAGTTGCTTCAGGCGGGAGATGGCAGGGCTGGGTGGGGTTCATCGGGATGGAGGATATTTTACGGGCACGACAGCGTCTGGATGCTTCTCTCCAGGCCTCCCTCTTTAGTCTGCGGGTCTCTTCGGGCAGATCTGATATGGACACCTTCCTCTGCTGATTCCTGAAAAATATCACTAGCTTGAACACACATATGACCACACAACAAGCAGCCCTAACGTCCGTGCAATGAACCTCTCGATGCCTGAACATTTCATTCATACATCTTCAATACTGTCATTGGGTCAGTGGCAGTGTCAGGTAATACATTTACCTGCGTCGTTCCTTCTCCTTGTAGGCCAGGTACTTCTCAGGGTCAGCGCGTAATCTCTCTCTGAACCTCCGCTGAGTCTCTGCACTCGACAGCCTCCCTGATGTCAAGAAACAGAGTCATTTTTCAATGTCTTCTCAACTGCAAAACTGTAACAGTTTGCCATCCACGATTTGCAAGCTATGTCACTACAAGGGAAAATAAAATGTTAGTAATTGGTGAGATGATTTCACACATATTTGGCACCCCAGTAGGCTACATTTATTTTATATTAGACTCCACTCCAAAGACTTCACAATCCCTTCACCACTAAATGTGCTGATGCTATCCCTTGACAAAGAAAACATAAATGTCCCATTATTCAATTATATTTCAACTTACTCTGTCAGTGTGGGGAACAAAAGGTGATGCAAATAGTCGCTATTAATGTGATAAACAGGGCCAGTGGAAGATAAAATGAAGCTGTCATGGGCCCGCTGATTTAAGGAAATATTGGCAAATCCATCATGATTTATTCTTACAGGTCCATAGGGTAGTTACTGATGTCCAAATGATACGTGTATGTCTTTGTAGCACGACTTTTAGAAACACATATTACACACATGTCATATTGTTATCGACAGAGTAAGTTCAAACAGAAGTGTAGTGAAACATGTTTGTTAATGGAATGCATTCTGGTGCAGCTGTCCAAGCAGGGAATAGAATCAGCACATCAGGGCTACTCACCACTATAATGGAGAAAAGAACAGAGGCAAATCACACATGCATACTTTTCAGGTGCCTGGTTGGTCTCTCCCCATACTCATGTCTGCTCGGGTTAATAGCAACAAATTGAGTTCCATCTGCTGGAGCCCCCCCCCCCTGATAGGGGTCCCTGTCTTTCCCCAGGATGTGTATTGGGCCGAGGCCCTCCTGTTGCTCCAGAATGTTCTCTTCACTCATCTCCCATTTGATGTAGAACGTCTCCATGTCATCAGGCTCCTCTTTTATTATTGGGCTGATGATGTGACAGGGTAATGGAGAGCCTTTGGATCGCACTGGTGAGAAACCAGACTCAGGATGGAAGGTCACGCTCTGATGATGGGCCATATCAATCGCTGCTCCAGTGGGAGGAGCTGTGTTTTGGCAGTGGGAAGAAACGTGTGGAGGTGCCTCAATACCTGTGATTGAAACAGAAATGGTGTTAGGGCCAACACAGTTGGTAGACGTATGTTAAACAGTGAAATTCGAAGATTAGTAGGTTAAGACGTACTAGGAAAATCTATCCTCCAGTCAGCTTCACTCGCAACTTCAGTTTTATGGCAAGTTGGTTCCCCTCTTGGCATTTCTGAAGGAGCATAATTGCTTGATCTAACATGATTACATTCATTTCCAGAAAGTTCTAAGGAGCCTCGCAATGCTAATACTTCTCGTTCTGCCTTTTTAACTCTACGTTTTAGCGTTTCGTTTTCTCTGTCCTTCTCGGCAAACTTCCTTTGATATTCTTGGATTTTGGCACTGTTGATCCTAGAAATAACAGTCACAACTGTGTGTATCGCAGTTCGTACAGCATTTTCAACTGCCTGAGCGTCTTCTTGATTTTGGAAAAAAGAAAACATCCCTCTTTTATGGAAAGAATTCATTACGTTTTAATGCCTGGTACTGGGAATGTAACGTTTTGCCCTACTGTACTGGGGGTGATGACAGCGGAGACGGCTTCTTGCTCAGGTGATATGATGGCTAGCTATACAATAAAGAGTTAACAGCTTTGATAATATGCATAGTTTACAACCCTTCAAAAGTCCCGAAAAAAAGAATATAATGCGAACCGATTCTGTTTCAAATAAAAAAAAATCCGTTAAAATCACAGAAACTTCGAGCTGTAAGAGAGCAACTAATATTTACGAGCTGATTTCACCAGCGTATTGTCCACAACACACCACAATTATTTCCGGGTCATAACATTTCATAATAAAGGCCCCTAAAGGCAATGTAAAGACTGTCAATGGAAGGGGCACTGTGTTGAATCCTACCTCAAAACAATAATACTGCTTGTGTCTCCGTTACTGAACGAGACCTGGATAGTATTAGTTTGTCCGTGGTGGTTTTGGGTGTGAAGGGTAATTCTGTGAGTGTATAAAACGAGTATGAAGGAGGAAAATCATACATGCCGATCGATTTGGTTGTAGCCCTAGACAGGCACACCTGATGTACCTTAGGTGTACCAGCTCTGTATTAGATTAAATTCATAGAATGGCTGGGGATCCCTGAAGAGAGGGTTTCATACATCTGGATTAGATGGCATATTAACAGAACAACAGCACTGAATTATTCCATTCCCACTGAGTAAATACTACCATTCTTTAGACTCTCGGGACTCTTTCCTATTCTTTTTATAGCATGGCAGCTGCACTGCCAAAGGGTGGTCAATACGTTGTAGCGCACCCCCAGGACTGACCTGTACACCTGGAGGAAGTTGTTATTGGTCTAATTGCAGACCTCTATTTTGAAAGATAAAATGTTGCGTTTTTTGTATTGACTGACCAAAGTTCCGTCGCCAAAATTTGCGTCACAAACAATCGTTTGAATTTTTATTCGCTTGTACTCTTTACACAACTATGCCCCGTTCTTCCTTATAATCAGTTTTCCCTATAGTCTGTGTTTCCCCAGAAATGTTTCTGTTGTTTATAGAAAGTATGCGTTCAAAAATGGGTTTGGGCGAATCAATTGTATTTATGGATCCGGGTGTATCCGGGGAAGTATACTCAATTAAGTCAAATCTGGGAACCATGCCTATAGTTATTTATTAGGACTTCAGATGCTTTGTAGTTTTATTTGTTAAAGGAGTAATTTGTAAGATGTACACTATACAAAAACTATAATGAGTACTTTACAACTTGTTTCTTGTTGTCAGTGTATTCACGCTCAATTGATTCTGCGTGGCCTTTATTCTCTCCTCATCCTTCATGACTGATTCTTCTCTAGCTTTGCGTTCTGCTTGTGTCCTTGTCACTTCTGGTTAGCGTGCATTCCATTCAAGTTGCACTGGCATTTCAGCTCTTTCAAGATTGCACATCCATACGTGCTGTTGCAAGAAGGTTTGCTGTGTCTCCCGCTTTTCTCGTTCCATGAGGAGTGCAGGGCTGTAGAAGGGCATCAACCCAGCAGCAGGTCCTGTTTCTGCTCTTTGTATGAGGAGGACCAGGGGGAGCACTGCCAGAACCAGAACCCTACAAAATAACCTCCAACAGATACTGGTTCGCATGTTCCTGACCAAACTGTCTGAAACATGATCGATGAGGATGGTGTTAGGGCCCCTACATTCTAGTGGGGCCGGTGGTCAGAGCCCTGAACCATGCAGCTTGACTGGCATTCGCCAGAGAACAGTGGAGTAATCGGTCATTTTGGCTTCACTTGCAGTGGCAGATTCGCTCCACATGATGGTAGTGTTTCGTGAATAATTGACCAGGAAAAAAGTTGCTTAATGCTGTAGGTACCGGTCAGAGGCATGATTATAGTCAATGATATCAACAGGTGCATTTATCCCAAAATATAATAAGTGGAATCAGAATCTTTGGGCACTGAATTTAAAATATTAGGTTGCGAGCAGAAAGGGTTAGTTAACTGGGGATTGTACATACATGTAACAATTAACATTCAAAAGTATGAAATGAACTGTAGATATGTGTTCATAATAGGAATGATCCACCACAAGAATGATTGCCTATGGAGCAGCAAGAAACAACTTGACCACTGAATCTAATAAAAGCAAAAGTAATTAAAAAGCACATACTATTATTAACAGTCCCTCAGAACTATCTTGCTGTGGGTGTGCTGGAAGCACTTTAAGTGACTTTGGCGAAGACTTTTGATAATTCATTTAAATGTGAAAGTTAAATGAAGGAAGTCAAGTTGATGCGTACATGTTCTTAATTGTTCTTATTGGTTAAAATAGAAACAAAAAACATTTGGGCGAACACACAGTCACACCCCATGTTCTTGCTGCACTAAGAGAAGCGTTCTTTTAATCTGAGGAGGCCGAAATAGCCCTCCGAGGTCTAGGGGTTTTAACACTCTTGAGGCTGCTCCAACCAAGTTGTTCTGTGAAGTGACCCGGATACTAAAGCAAAGTGGTGGAGGTGTCTTATCGTGGGGGGTGGTTGTCTTGTGCGTTGGCCGTCGGCGGTGGTGAAGCGGAGGTGGCGTTGGGGAGAGGGGCAGTCTTGCAGCTGTGCTTGTGTGTCTGTGTGTGTGTGAATAACGGGGGGCAGAAAAGGTTCAGAAGTGTTGGAGCAGAAAATCTTTTTCCCCATCTTTTCTCTCAGTCCTTTTCCCTTTCTCCCCCTCTGTCACCGGGCCAGACGTAAAGCAACAGCAATTTGTGCGATTTCACAGCTGACTGGATCCCTAAAACTCTGACAGCCCTGCACGGAGAGCGGGAGCCGAGGAGAAGAGAGGGAGACAGGCACCGAGGAGGAGGGCAGAGATAGAGAGGCGGAGAGGCACGGAGGTGGTCAGGGTAAATAGAGGAGGATTAAGAATGTCAAATAAAAGAACAGGGAACATATTAATGATAAGATGAACATATAAACAAAACGTTAGGAGACAGAACGTCAACTTTTATTTCAGGATGCTGTTTGACATACTGTTTATTAATGCTTTAAGTATCTAGTACAACCTGGTTTGAAATAAATATTTGGAAATATTGTTTTATGGTAAACTGAAGTAGTTTCACTTGGTAGAGCACTGTAGAGAGCGTACCACAACTGGGCTGTCGGTTGGATTCCAAATAGGTACCAAACTTAACCCAAATAGAACTTCAATTGCAAATGCTTCTGACCAGTTTGTAGTCACAAGCTTAATGTAGTTTTTGAAAGCAAGGAATTTGGGACCAAATTGGATACTATTAAATATTTATGACTGTTTCAAGTGGGGGGACTACTTCTGTTTCAAGTGGGGGCATAGAGACATACTTTCATTTCTTGACAATATATATTATATTTGCATACATTCACATTTGCAATGTTAGTTAATTGTTTGTTTGGCTAGGATGATTGTTGAACTTTACATTTCTGTTTAGTTATGGCTAACAGTCCTGAATGTTAATGTATTTTATCTGCCGATCATAATTTAAATCACCAAAGTACCTACCAGTCTTATAAGCCTTCATTTTCTGGATCGTACCCTTACATGCTCCACTGTTTCACTTTGTTAGTTAGATAATAAAAAACTATAACTGGAATCTGTCTTCACCCAGCATTCCTGCATTTTATCTCAATATTTTAGGGTGTACATAGATGAACCTATTTCTACATTTGTAATCTCCTATTTTATCAATGTTTTGTTTTCTTCTTCAAATCATTCCTTTATTCTACATTGGTGTCTCCCAAGTGTTGAATATCCCTACACGAATGATTGCTGATACTGCCGCACAAATACACACTGCAGCCAAGCACACTCTGTCCTTTGAACTGATTTGGATCAGGATACCAAATAGGGACCATCATCTCCCACCGACTCAAGTAGATCATATCACAAATATCACCAAGAAAGGCACACCAGTTGGTATATTCCTTGTGGCAGCTGGGAAAACAATAAATCTTCCTGTTGATTCTGATCTAGATTTTTTGCAAAGATCTTTTCTTCTCAACTCCTCCATCAACATCTGCTTTAGGTCAGCATCATCTCGGTAGAAGGATAAAATACAACACGTTGTCAGTCACCGTGAAGAGTCGTTAGCTGCAACCTGCCGTCATGACTTCAGGGGCAAATAAGTGTTAGATAGTGAAAGATAATTGCTGACCCTTCCAACTCTACTGTCTACCCTATTCCAAGTAGCATCCTCTGGCAGGTGGGGAGCATGCGGTCAGTACAGCTTAATCATGACAAAAAACTCTGCCACCTGAATAGTTTCTTTCCCCAGGCTTCAGCCTTCGGCCATCTGTTCTGTTAACTAGATAGCTGCTCTTTACTAGGCTCAAACTCTGCCTCTGCAGATATATGTAACATATTCTAATATAATATATATAGTTTGTTCTTGGCAAACTATCTTTGGTCTGAAAAATGTCTAGCTTTTCTTAGCCCTAACGAGGTTAGTGGTGAGTGCGACATTTTGGTCTAAAGGACATTTGATGCATTGGGACAATAGAAGTCTCGATGAAGATGTCCATGAAGACACTATAGTTGTCACGTGAATGCCATCCGGAATGGTGGTCATCTGGAGGCAAGCATTGAATGTGTTGTGCATGTCTAAGAGGGAGAAACTGAATGGCATCACCCTAATCTGTGATGGTGTATAGTCTGGGCCAAATGGAAGTCCCAATAGTCCCAATTTGATTTTCTATTCGTTTTTGCATTCTTAATGCAATTTTAGGGCCTTGTGTATACCAATCGTGTTTGCATTTGGCACCATTGCAAATAGATTTTGTGGGAAAAAGATAATTCACACATTTCTTAAGGAAGACATTCTGCTGATGTATTTCCTTCAACATTTTTGCAGTGAACATGATTTGTTTCACAGATTACTAGAGGATGTGTAATTTGCCCGAACAGATTAGAGATATATTTTAAAAGTAAGAAATAAAGAATAGAAAAGGTTTTTAAGGTCCTGCAAAGCAATGCTTTTAAATCGTAAACTTTTGAATTGGGGAACAATTCATATCTGTGATTGCTAGATTGTAAATACACAAATTTTGCTAACAAAGGCTATAAAGAAGAGTAAAAATCTGCCATTATGGATTATTTCAGATTTCATTTACCCTTCATTATAAGAAATGGCCATCTTTGATTAAAATAACCAATGGATGACATCCATCGGAGAAGTTAAATGTGTCACTACACTATAATCTTTCTATTCAAACAATGTCAAGGGTATATTACATTGCCAAGTTACTGTCCCTTGAAGCAACGCCAACCTAGGAACGTCTGAGAACCTGTCTGCAAGCGGTTAGAATAGTCACCGACTCGTTTGAACAAAGTCATGAAGAGGACTATAATTACAGACAAAACGTCTCTTTCCTCATTTCATGTTACGTAGCGTATGTGTTGTAGCGTATGTTGTCAATAGTTTGGACCATGGTACACTATTTTGAAACTCCTTGCAGCAATATGCAGCAGGGGAATAAAGTCAAGAAACAAATTCCCCCCTAAGTATTTCAGACCCACAGACCACAACCCCAGATCCCAGGCACATCCTAACAGCCCCTCCTAGTACCAGGGGGCAGAGGAAGCTGTTAGGGCCTGAGAGTGAGAGGTAGAGAGAGAACTGGAGATAAGAGGTGTCACCTGAGTGCTTTGTCTTGAGAGGGTTAGCAGTGGGTTCAGGGAGGGTTCAGGACATCTGGGCAGGTTTCTAGGGGTCAACCACAGGACAGGAAACCCTCATAATCCCCCATCTGGACATGAAGGAGAAGATTTGGCCCCACTCTGCCTCCCACTTTACTCCCATCGTCCACAACAGTGGCTTATTGGGCTCCACTCTGATCACAGTGCTCCTGTCTAAAGTCACAGGAGTTTAGTTTAGTTTCCTAATATCTGTCCCAGTAAATAGATGTTATCAATTGGATTGGAAACACTTGACACAGAGGTACAGATGGATAGATGCCAAGACTTCTGAGTCGGTATCTCCTGCATCCCTTGAATGTGTAACACATTTAAGAACGTACAATACTGTAAGCCCATTCCACACCTGGCAGGAAACTTGGCCAATGGAGCCAGCTGGGTTCTCTGGTACCATGAACTGGATCAGCAGGTGGCCTTCGATTTCTATCCGGCGTATCCTGATGATTAGTCAAGTCAGAAAGGGCGAGTGTTAGTAACTGACCATGAGACAACTTCACAACCGGCTTCAAATATTTTTGACAGAGCTATAAAACCATCACCTTACGCGCAGCTCAAATGGTTAGTACGTTGTCGAGACGGACAGTGGTGTGTTTGCAATTACCAGTGTTAGCAACACACTGACTTTGGATTCATGTGCAAACAGCAAGACACTGTTGGCAGACACAGGCCTCATTACTGCCCTCCATTGAGTGAAGGAATAGAAAGCAATAAAGAGTTTGAAAAGAGATGCATGAAGAATGTTAGGGTGGGTATGCTTTATGGTCCCCTTGACGACACTGCACCTCCCCCACCAGGGCAGCACCAGACCCAGCGTCAAGTGAAGGAGCTGTCCTCACCCAGCCAACCGGAAGACTCAAGTTCAGAGGTTGTGGATGAGCAGCCCGTTTTGGCTAAATGGTTAGACGACCCCCCCCTCAATGAAAAAAGGAATGAGCTGTTATTCAGGCTTTCATTTCCGTTGCTCTGAAGCAATTTGTGTGCTTACCCGGGACTTAAATTACATTAAACATGGTCTGCTATTACATCAACAGAACCGTCGTGATTTGTTGGTCAGGTCATGTTGCATTATTATTAAGCCATTTATTTCCACAAGTAAAGGGGGTCTGGGTACAGTCTACCACCAACACCCACTGGGATATGTACAGGATGTTACATTGCTGTGGGCACGACCCACTGAGATATGTACAGGATGTTACATTGCTGTGGGCACCACCCACTGAGATACGTACAGGATGTTACATTGCTGTGGGCACCACCCACTGAGATACGTACAGGATGTTA
>JACXGK010013061.1:0-13447 GCA_016801125.1 Novumbra hubbsi
GAAGGTGTTCTTTACTGAACCTCCTCCATGTTTGACTGTGAGTAAGGTGTTTTTTACCTAACCTCCATGTTTGACTGAGTGGAAGGTGTTCTTTACTGAACCTCCACCATGTTTGACTGTGAGTAAGGTGTTTTTTACCTAACCTCCATGTTTGACTGAGTGGAAGGTGTTCTTTACTGAACCTCCTCCATGTTTGACTTATGGCAAGTGGTTTTTACTGAGCCCCATCTATGTTTGACTGAGGGTTAGGTATTCTTTACTGATCTTCCTCCATTTTGACTGAGGGGAAGGTGTTCTTTACTGATGTTCCTCCATTTTGATTGAGGGGAAGGTGTTCTTTACTGATGTTCCTCCATTCTGACTGAGGGGAAGGTGTTCTTTACTGATGTTCCTCCATTTTAACTGAGGGGAAGGTGTTTTTTACTGATCTTCCTCCATGTTTGACTGAGGGTTAGGTATTCTTTACTGAACCTCCTCCATATTTGACTGAGGTGCAGGTGTTCGCAACTGATGTTCCTCCATGTTTGACTGAGGGGAATATGTTTTTACTGAACTTCCTCCATGTTTGATTGAGGGTAAGGTGTTGTTTAGTGAACCTCCTCCATATTTGACGGAGGTGAAGGTGTTTGTTACTGATGTTCCTCCATTTTGACTTTCAATCTTTCATATCTTTCCCTCCCCCTTCCTCCCCCTTCCTTCAATCTTCCATCTCTTTCCCACCCCCTTCCTCACTTTCCTTCATCCTGCTACTCTCTCTGATTTTCCCGGCCTTGAATGCTTTGGTTCAGCTGGCGTTTCACCAAGGTGGGGCTCGTAAATCTCCCTGTTTAAGAACCAATGTGCTCCAAAGACCATTATTAAAGAAACATTCTAACAATCCCAATTGGGGCTGTTATTCTGAACCATATGAAAGATTTCTGAAGTTGTGCTTTGTTATCAGCAAGCACACCTAATAATATGACAGTGATGTTATATGCTTTATAGGTACCCGCTCATCAACACCAGCTGTTTGACAATCTGTTCTCTTCAAGCTATAACAATTAGATGTTTTATTTAGTCTGTACAAAATCCAGGCACACACATTATGCTTTTGTAATGAAAATAACTTTTTTATTGTCATTTAATCCTTTTGAGGAACAGTAATATTGATCTTTGTGTTTTTGCAATAAATTCAGGAAGAAATTACCTTTTAAATAACAAAATAAAAATGGCATGATTTGCTTCTCTTTTTTAGCTCATTGAAAAAGTGTATATCACCTTGTTAAAAATTGCATTGGAATTTCAGCTTCCTGAAATCACTGTTGGGATTAGATCATATTTTACATGACAACGCCTCTTTTTACTTCATTCCCATCTCTGATGCTTGTTGCCAAAAAGCTAAATTGTAGTCTCATCAGACCATTGAAGCTGGTTTCAATCAAGGTTCCACTGACATTTACCAAACCCATTGCTTACCTTTGTGGTTTGATGACAACGTAGTCTTTCCTCTGGCAATACTTTAATATAACTTGTTGTCATGGAGGTAGTGTCTCATTATAGTTTTGGAGACATCGGAGACTTTATCGTACTTCTCACTCTTCCAAGCAGGCTTGTCAATGCTTCAGTTGTTTTACATTTCTTAATGATTTCCCTAATAGTGGAAAAGAGTATTCTCATGTGTGTAGCTACTTTTATAGTCACTGTCTAAGGTCAACAACTCAATTTAATTTGTGTGCACTCTGGCTTTTTCCGTATTGATGGATGACTAAGGGAGTTTAGCTTGTGTCACCGCATATTTATACCCCAGGGAAAAAAAATAGAACAAATCACAAATTAGAAGTTCCCAAACCCTCATCTGAACTAAAATGTTCAATCTTAATATAAAATATACAGTACATCAATAGATTGTGACAAATAGTTATGTAAATCACGTTTTAAATAAAATAATTATTTCTTGATGACAATTCTCTTAAACACTTTTCTATTAAATATTTGTATGATTCCTGATTCTTTGAAGCTTGTAGGCTATTACTCTGCAACAGCTTCACGTTTTTAGCAGTTACATTTCCTTTCTCACCTAACTTTAAGCGAAAGCTATGGTCCTCTCTATGCAATTTAGACTGCAATATATGTATACAGTTAGTGAGATGTGTGTCGTTTTTGTACCAATAGGTGCAAAGGTTTATACCCAGTTGACCGTGTAGGTGGTCAGACAAGAAAGATTTTCTAGCAGTTGTATAGCTTCCAGAAATAAAAGTAGAGCTCATGCTTCACTACAGTCCCATTGTTATGTTTGTCAGGAAAAGGAACAGAACATTCATGGAGAGAAGATTCCTTGATCATGCTGAAGGTGTTTGTCAGGCGTTGCTTTCTGAAGACTTGGACGCGTTTAACCTGAACTGCATTTTCTGTGAAATAAAATAGTAATGTGAATATTCAGAATCTGATGTTTCTTCTGGTACCCATGCTACATCAATGTGTCATCCAGTTTTTCTGTGGCGTTTTCCTTTTGGTGTTTTGAGGGGCTAGGCTATGATCAAAATTCTCTCAGACGTATGATTGATAAGCATACGTGGATGAACAGCGAGGCAACACAATCCAAAGTCATCGAAAGTAATGTGACACAAGTTTTTGTTAAACTATTGAGAAGTATTATGGGTTTTGTTGAGGTCAACGGAGTATGGGTCTATTCCGATTAGGATCTGCATTCGGAAGTCCCCCCCCCACACACTTTCCCCCTTGTCTGTCTCTTCTGACCTTTAATGATGGCTCAGCATGAACTGTGATTGGTCCTTTGATTAAAAGAGAAGAAGAAAAGACAGCTTAATTCAGGGGCCCACAGAGATGGAGGATGGAAGCTGAGAGAGATAATGCAGGAAAACATCTTGATAAGACCAAGTAAACAACAATATCAAAGTCAAGGGCAAATCAATGTACTTGTAGTGAGATTAAGACAACAGTACTTTGGGATTTCTATACATTTTGACACTGATTGCATGCCCTTGATAGAAGTAATAGATTGCATCCAAACAGCCAGTCCAGCATGAAACAACCGCTACTTGCGCCACAAGGAATACATTGCAAATATTACTTTTTAGATTTCAACCTCTGAACATATTCTTTTTCTGGTTCCAATCAGATTTTCCAAGATTGTGTTTAAGGGTGGGAGTTGGAGAAAGACTCACATACACTTTGGCTTTGTTCTAACACAATAAAGGCATCACAGGAACTGCCCTTTAAATCAAATGAAAATGTAGTTTCAGCACCAGACGTTGGTAGTTTCCTGCCCAATGGATAATGCATTAAGAAACAGTTAGACCCTGTGTTACCCTAACAATAAGTGAGAAAGAGAATATTGGATAATATTGGATAATCAGATTCACATCACAGCACGTGTGATGTGAAGGACATTACAAAATCTATTCAGTAAAGATCTGTAAGGGTAACCATGCTTAAAAGGCCAAGTGTTCCTGCTCAAACAGTGTTCTCTTCATATAGGCACAGAAGACTATGTTTCTTGCATGTCCTTGCTCATTTCATTGATATGCCAGCTCTTCTCTACATTTTACCAAAGCCGCCATTGTAACTGTAGAAGGTTTGGACCGAAATACCTCTGTCTGCTTTTAATAGCCTGCTGCTGGTGCAAAGCCATTTAAATAACTGGGAAGATTTTAGAGTGTTTCTAGATTGTGTGTAAACCCACCTTCTCTGTGCGTTAACCCCTGAGGTGAGTTCTACGATGCGTTAACCCCTGAAGTGAGTTCTACGATGCGTTAACCCCTGAAGTGAGTTCTACGATGCGTTAACCCCTGAGGTGAGTTCTACGATGCGTTAACCCCTGATGTGAGTTCTACGATGCGTTAACCCCTGAGGTGAGTTCTACGATGCGTTAACCCCTGAGGTGAGTTCTACGATGCGTTAACCCCTGAAGTGAGTTCTACGATGCGTTAACCCCTGAGGTGAGTTCTACGATGCGTTAACCCCTGAGGTGAGTTCTACAATGTGTTAACTGTTGATGGGAGTTCAATAATGCGTTAATCCCTGATTTGAGTTCTACGATGCGTTAACCCCTGAAGTGAGTTCTACGATGCGTTAACCCCTGAGGTGAGTTCTATGATGCATTAACCCCTGAGATGAGTTCTACAATGTGTTAACTGTTGATGGGAGTTCAATAATGCGTTAATCCCTGATTTGAGTTCTACGATGCGTTAACCCCTGAGGTGAGTTCTATGATGCATTAACCCCTGAGATGAGTTCTACAATGTGTTAACTGTTGATGGGAGTTCAATAATGCGTTAATCCCTGATTTGAGTTCTACGATGCTTTAACCCCTGAGGTGATTTCTATGATGCGTTAAACCCGGAAGGTGAGTTCTACGATGCGTTAACCCCTGGGTGAGTTCTACGATGCGTTAACCCCTGAAGTGAGTTCTACGATGCATTAACCCCTGGGTGAGTTCTACGATGCGTTAACCCCTGAAGTGAGTTCTACGATGCATTAACCCCTGAAGTGAGTTCTACGATGCGTTAACCCCTGAGGTGATTTCTACGATGCATTAACCCCTGAAGTGAGTGCCACGATGCGTTAACCCCTGAAGTGAGTTATACGATGCATTAACCCTTGAGGTGAGTTCTACTCTGTGATGGTGCAGGACAATGCTTATCCTCATGTGGCTGGAGTGGCATTGACAAAGATTAAGGCATTGATGCCATTGACTGGCCCTCATGTTCCCCAGACCTGAATCCCATGGAGAACCTCTGGGACGTCATGTATCAGTGTGTCCAATGCCGCCAAGTAGAACCACAGACTGTCCAAGAGCTCACTGATGCCCTGAACCAGGTCTGGTAGGAGATAACTGGGCATGTGAATTGAGTATGAATGGTCAAATCATCAGGCATTTATGCTTGATTGATAGAGACAATGGAGAAGACTGTTGATAGTTTGGCACTAGCATGTCATTGCTTGTTAGTGTGTTAATTACAAACAAATGTGTGAGTTTGGATGCAAGCTTAACAGATGGCAAGCTCGATGACTGTTGTGCCACGAATGTAGGCTTGATCTTCTCATGCTTTGAGCCTTTAAACGTTTGCATACAAGTATAGGATTTAAAAAATTCAAAGCAACTTGCAAACTTTCATGAAAGGCATTGTTGTCCTTAGTGACGACAGAAGTTAATCACCGTGACAACCACACGCTAAGGTGACGACAGCAGTACATGTCATGAAAGTCTCCATGTTGCTTTGAATGTTAAAACTCAGTGCAAGTACGAGGTTAAAGCTTTAAAGGATAAAATGATCAATCTTTAAATTTAAGACTTTTAAGATGATCCAACTAAATTATTCCTTTGTGAGGGGAACCAGTTTGGCTTCACTACAGACCACACACCCCTTGTTAGTGTGATGACTAGTGTAGCCATCATTGTTTAAAATAAATGCTTTCCAAACACAAATCTAATGTGGTCACTTAAGTATTACTTGTTGTTTGGACAGACACTATTTCAGGACAAATTTGAAAAACAAAACCTAAAGCCCTGCTGTGTGGACTGATTTTAAATGTAAATAGTAAACTGTTCCATAAAAATTACACATTATGTGTGTGGGCTTCATATGGTATCATATTTATTTATAATACAGGAAGCAACAGTGTATGTATATAATGAACTTAACTAACTCGTTTGGGTGGGGCATAGGTTGAGATCTGGTCCCCCAATGTAAATGTTACCCTGCCTTTCTGCTTATTATAATACTGCTCATGCAACCAGAAATATATTTTAACAGTGTGGAGGAGGTCGCATTCCAATGCCAACAAATAAAACTGAGCTAAAAGTTGCTAGAGTGTGACAAAACAAGGTATCCATACTAACTAGTACATTACAGTCAACATCTTTGTTATTTTGAAAACAGATATTTGTGAGTCCTTATATGGTAAATTAGTAATGTTAATAAGTTACTCCCTTACGATACGGTTACTGTATCAATGCCATTCTATTTTAAAAATCATTTTTGACGCATTCTTTTGAGATATGCATAACTGTCGCCTGCTTTTATGGCGGTGTCACGTCTCCGCCTACTGGCGGCCACTCCCCTGTCCGCGTAGCCCCCCGGTTTCGACGTCGCCGGCCTTCTAGGCACCCTCGTCCATGTTTGTCCTGTTCCCCATGTCCTGTGAACGCATCCCTCCCTGATTCCCCACAGCTGGCCCTCATTACCTGTGCATTTAATCCCTCGTGTGTCTTGTCTCTTCGTTCGGTATTGTCGCATGTGTTGTGTGTCAGCACGTTGTGCTGTTGAACATTCGAGTGACTCTGTCACTGGCTATTATCTGTTATTCTGTACGGAAGTTGTCGTGTACACTCCGTTACTACAATAGGGAAATAAATCCTATTCGTCAAACCGCATGCCTGCATTTTGGTCCACTCCTTACTACACCGTCACAGGCGGGTTGCGTCAGGTGTGGTATTTAGGTAGGTAAGAAAGGATGCAGTCTGTTCAAACTAACAGAAGTGTGTTCTGTCTTACACTAATAAAGGTGAATTGAAGTATATCATCGCTTAATATCGAGGCTGAAATTAGCCTGAAAGAAAATAATAATCAGCTTTTGAATACCCTGGTTAAATCAAGGTCATATCTTTAGATGCCCGTTACAGTGGAGAGTCTGATCTGTTTTAATCATTCTGATTTGTTAACAAAGCAGGCTAGATTGTTGATGACACACATATGGTGTGGTGAGTAAAGTGGGAGGTGAACATTGAACTAACACATAACAGCCATACCATACAATCTCACCAGTCACATTAATAGGCTTCTTATACTAGTCCCACTGTTGCTGCTTAATATTGCCTAGGCAATGTATGTACAGTATTCCTGATTGTTCTGTCAGCATGGTTATAAGAGGGTTGTTTGCTATGGTTATCACTATCTATTGCAATGTTGGTGAAGAAGGCTGAACAAAGACATAAGCCAAAGTGCTAATGACATTAATTTATCATTTTGTAAGTGATAATTGCATTACTCAATTCATGATACGAAGACAATAAATGTAGTCCATGTGCCAAACAGGGATTCAAACAAATGAAAATGTACGTCAATAAATGATGACTTGTGTATATTGCTGCTGCCATTAGAACCTGCTGACGGACAGGTGCTCCGAACACTTGAGGGAAACTGGTTGGATGGTGATTGAAATGGGCTGATAATGATAGTGGCAGAAGGTTATGCTGTGCTCAGGTGGTGGCTCCAAGCCTTTTGGTTCATCTGTCCAGGTTGGTCTGTGAGGGAAGCTAGCCGCTAGTCATCTCAGACCCATGCTTCTAAAGACAAGCCAGTGTGGTCCCCTGGGGTTTCCTGGGAAAAGAATTAAGAACCACTCACTGAATTCTCTCATTTTCACTGGCAACGTGTGTTATATAACACTGTATGATGAGTGGCTATCAAACCTATTCAAACCTCTTAGACTTTTATACACAAACATTTTCTGTTTTGTAATTCATTTGTTAATAATTGACATTATGGACCTTTCTTTGTGGAAAAAATTGGAAATTAAATCAGTTTTGATTTATTTTCCTAATACAACATAATGTGAAAAGGTCTAAGGGTGATGAATAATTTTAATGACACTGTAATTCTTCAAGGCAAAACACTCCCTTTAAGTTTAGAGGAGATGTGAGAAAACAACACCCTGAAATATTATTCTTAGCAGATTTACCTGAATTTTGAATATCCATAAAAGAGCAAGGAAGCCTTTTGTGAAATAAAAATAACCATTAAAGTACTCAAAAGGTTCTTTGTGCAAATACAGTTCCACATTGAACAATTATAAACCTTGGAACTCATGTGTGTAAGATGACGCGGTGAGAAATCATGTTGCAGCATCATACAAATGTCAATATAAAACACCTAAAACACATTCAAAGGGCCCTAGCTGTCCTTTTGGAGTTTGTTGTGGATAGCTTTTGTTACTTGTTGTTTGATTAAAGAACAACAACATTGCCCTCTGGGGTGGGGATGGAATCCTCTGGGTTATTTGACTTCACTTGGTTTATTTATAGAAACTCTTTGTAGAGTTCTTTAATCTCCTCCAAAGGACCACAAGAAAACCCCCAAAAACATAAATTAAACGAATCTAAGAGTATTGTGTCCTGCTGAAGTTTGCCAGTGGGCAGATACCGCACAACCGACTAAATTACGCAAGATTTTCGTTTTTCGGTGCCTACAGAGATTATTAAACATTGATCTGTAGTGCATAACAAGCAGCAAATGCTCGAGAAATCTTCAAAGTCGATCTCCCTATCTGTGTGTGTTTGCGCGCGTGCGTGCCTTGTTGCGTGCTCGTGTGCGTCAACACGTGATAGCTTGCAAAAAGCTGCCACATTATCATGTAGCTCTAATGAACACGGTCCGGTGTATGCATTTTTCCCTGGTTGCCTCCACAAGCATCAGCATTATAGATCCATCATATCGATTTTATGGCCGCTTCGATGCTTTCTCTCGCATTCTCGCGTTTTGAAATAAAATGTGTACAATGTTTGTTTGATGTCCAAAACTATGTTTTAGTCCTGAGTATATAATAGATCCATGGTTCTAGCCTAGGCACTGAGCTCTGATAATGTTTTTATTGTGAAGCAATCTCAACAAAGGACAATTACACACCTAATTGTCCAGGGTGTTTAATTTTCAAGGTAATTGTGGTTCTAAGTTTTGGGCAATAAGTAATTTATTTTGGGTGGAGAGAAGGAGAGTGGAGAGAGAGATTCCCGTCATTTAGCGCTCAGGGGGGCTAAGCTTGTATTGTATTCGTTTCTCTCCCTCCTAGAGAGGAATTTCTTCTTCATCAACAACGGGAGAGAACGGAAGAGAGATTACTTTCATCACAGAGATGCAGCCACATTTGAGCCGAAAGCGACCCTTGGAGAAGTTCGATTTTTGCGCGAGGAGGATGTCACAGACCCCAGCTGGATCTATTCAGAACGCAATTTTGATGTCACCCGCCTTAAGATGTGTGTTCGGGTGATGGACTGCTTATTGTAACCGCACACACACACACACACACACATATATATAATAACTTTTCGATGTCCTAATTCTTCAAGCCGCGTTAGTGGTCGTTTGGTTTCTTCAAACTATTCGTTAGTGTTAAGGTATTCCTTGTGGAAGTATGACATCAGTGCGCCATGGGAGCATGTCCGTGATTTACGCTTTTAACGCTGGGAAATTAACAGCACGATATCGGCGCTCCGGGGGAAAATAGTTACGAGTGCTAGACGTTGGATTAGTTTATCTCATTTTTAGTATTGGTCGATGCTTTTTAAATATTTCACCCGATTGTCTTTGATCCTGGAATGGGTGTCCGAGCAACAAGCGACTGTGCAAAAGGAATACTCTGGTTCTGTTCCGTCGTGCGCACATTTTAAATGAATATAGCTTCGGTGAACCTTTGTGGAATAGCGAGCCTTTATCTCCAGCGCATTTTCTACTTTAAAATGTGCACATATGGACTTAATTTGGACTATGGCTCATCTTATTTTCAGTAGCCTATAAAACATTATTTCATTTCTTAAATCGAAGTCTGGCGAGTTAACGCTGGAAAGAGAGACACCATGGCCAGTCTTTTGTATGGTAGTATGCTTCTGGAACTAAAGAAACCCTACTTCACATGGCGGGTTTTGTGGGTGATGAAAGCCCTATTCGACCTGACGGCATCGCAGGAAATCTACGCCCCACATTCCATACGAATGGAGGGAGACCTGACCCTCGGTGGCCTCTTCCCCGTTCACGCCCGGGGGATCCCGGGGGAGCCGTGTGGGGACATCAAGAAGGAGAACGGGATCCATCGCCTCGAGGCTATGATGTACGCCTTGGACCAAATCAACAGTGACGAAGAGCTTCTGCCCAATATCACTCTAGGTGCCCGGGTGCTCGATACCTGTTCGAGGGACACCTATGCGTTAGAGCAGTCGTTGACTTTTGTCCAGGCACTTATACAAAAAGACACTTCGGATGTCAGGTGTACGAACGGTGAGCCGCCAGTGTTCGTCAAGCCTGAGAAAGTTGTTGGAGTGATAGGAGCTTCGGCAAGTTCTGTATCCATCATGGTGGCCAACATCTTACGTCTGTTTCAGGTAAAACATTAAATAGCTTCACAGGATGTACTTGTCTGTCTGTATTAATCACTCGTTAAGTCGTGTTGTGGTCAAACTGACGGAAATGTCTTAGCATGAATTTCTCAGGCTTTATATTAACTCAATTTATACGCGGGCAATACATATAAAATGAGCTCCGGACTTTCAGCAATGTATTTAAGCTGTCTGGTGTGTTCCCCTTTCCCTCGAGTGTGTTGTGCTGGATAATTCGTCACCTGTGAAGGTGCGTTGATGCTGGTATGCAGATACGTGAATACAAAATTAATAGGAGACGCCACAATTTCAATGTAAAGTTGTTTGTTGGAAGTTGCGGTCGGCTGGGTTCTTAAATGAACGACGCGCGGTGTTTGGCCGTAGCCTGTGCGTGGTGCTGAAAGACGGCTCCAAGCGGCTGTGTTTTGTCGCTACCTTTGCTGCATCGCTTCAACAGTGCGTGGTGCTGAATGAACAGCTCCATACCGCCACCACACAGCCCCACTTCCCTCCACGCAGGTATTCCGGCTGCGTTCAGTAGTAGCACACGGCGTTATGGAAGCGTTGTGTAGCGTGCTTGGGAAATGAGGGCCATGATCCGCAACTGCACGAGCCTCATTCTGATCGTGTTTGGCGGAGCACAACGTTATGAATTTACTTCACTGAATATGACTAACATCCCTGGGCTAACTGCCCATAGAAATGATGGTAATTTGTGTAATGCCAAGATAAAGCATAAGTGTACTTATTGCCATCACGTTAAGTTTCTCCCACCACACACACACACACACAAACACACGCCCAAGCATGCACATGCTTGCCTAGGTAGTGGAATGCATAATACCTTACATTTTTCATGTGATATCATCACTTGTCAGCCAGCTGATGCTACTGGACAATAGCAGCAGGCTAAATAGGGGTTTCTGTCAACATGGGAATTCAGGTATGTTAAAAGTGTAATTGGAAACCTGATGTCATTCGAGGTTCCACCTCTGGACCCTTGATGTCTGTGATATGTGCATGAGACATTTCCCATTATATATTGCCTCTGATTGAAAAGTAATCTATACAACTCCAGCTGCACAGCGGTTTCCAGGTCATTATCCTGCTAATGTCTCTAAACGTCCCCGTTGGCAGCCAGATCTGCAGCGTAACACTGACCCATTACTACATTAGCAACATGCTCTCTAGTAACAACTTTATCAATGCAGGACAATTATCCATAGACAGTTTTTTTCTACCGCATCACCCATGCTCTTTTTATATTATCCACAGGCTGTATTAACTCAAGGTCCATGCATTGTTTACATTATCAATAGCTGCTCTAATATGTGATCCATGCTCTGTTTGCATGATTAATGCGGTCTTCATACACATGATCTATATGCTGTGGTCACTATTTAGAGCATCCTTCAATGGGATGGATACGAAGCGTAGTTATGAAAGGTTTGATTAAAGCTTCTACATCATTCAAAGCACACAGGGATGTGTTTCATTGGAATGCAGCACCAACCCTGTATAAGGACTCCACAGTTTAAGGAATATTACCATTGGATGCGTATCAAACCCATAGAAGTTAATTGTTCATAGCATTTTTCAACAGCATATTTGGTGTTGTCCAGGAAATGTCCACAGAGTCATTTAAATGTTACATAAAAAAGTGTATTGTTAGAATCATGTGTTTTCCTACTGTTGTGATTAATCCACTGGTTCAATTGGAATCCTTTTGGTTGTTAAACAGTTATCTTTAACCTTTAACAATGACTGGGTCATGTTTTTATCGTCAACAAGGGTTCGTTTCCGTGTGAAAACCTTGTTGTTGTTGGAGCCACAGTCTTCCATTTAACACAGACATGGTGGACTGGCTTCTAAACCCTCAGAAGGATGAGAACCTCTATTTAATATTGTGGAGGTTTCAGTACTTGGACTCAAAATGTACTCCATTGTTGATTTGGGGGGGCAAAGCAACTTTTAGACAGATTGGAAGTCTAAACAAAACCATAACAAGCCCACAAACACAGAACACCCCCCCCCTCTCTCTCCCTCCATACCCTTATCCCTTTTTCCCCTCTCCATCTCTCTCTCTCTCCATCTCTCTCTCCATCTCTCTCTCTCTCTCCCTCCATACCCTTATCCCTTTCTCACCCTCCTGTATTTCCCCATTACCCGCCCCCCCCCCTCCCACTGTCTCACCGTCTCTCTCTATTAGTCTGTCTTACTTGATCTCTTTCTTGCCACCAACCAGAATTTACAAAGCTGTAGCTTACCGTTCCATTAATCCTGGTCCCCAGGGCTTGCTGGCACTTTCAACATTGTGTTTCTTCTTCCTTGTTTGTGGCTCGTTGAGCTGCTTTCTACACTGTCACAGTTGATATTACAGAATGCTTCCATCACTCCCTCCCTATTCTGTTGTGTTGATGCAACATAGTTAGGTGAATAGTTGTGGTAGACTATTTTCAAACCATAATCCTAACTGGATCTCTACCATCAACCCTGATTGCCACATGGTTCAATTTGTCTCTCTGAGTCTCTTCAGTCTGATGAACTGAGGTTTCCTGTCTCTCCGTCTGGCTGTACCCTAGTTTCACGCCTCTCGGTCCAGCTGAACCGTCTTTCTCTATGGCTAAAGCATAGGTTCCTGTCTCACTCTCAGGTTGTACCATAGGTTCTTGTCTCACTCCCTGGCTAAAGCATAGGTTCCTGTCTCACTCCCTGGCTAAAGCATAGGTTCCTGTCTCACTTCCTGGCTAAAGCATAGGTTCCTGTCTCACTTCCTGGCTGAACCATAGGTTCCTGTCTCACTCTCAGGTTGTACCATAGGTTCCTGTCTCACTTCCTGGCTATACCATTGGTTCCTGTCTCACTCCCTGGCAGAACCATAGGTTCCTGTCTCACTCCCTGGCTGAACCATAGGTTCCTGTCTCACTCTCAGGTTGTACCATAGGTGTCTGTCTCACTCTCAGGTTGTACCATAGGTGTCTGTCTCTCTCTTTACCTTTGTTTCCATTCTTTTCTGCTGTTGGTACAGTAGGTTACATTGTGTCTTAATGTCCCTGCCGCAGTCTGTCCATCTCTCTGTCTCCTTTGTCCTTGTCAATCCTCAGCACAAACACACAAACAGAAACAAACACAAAAATGCACACACACGCACAAACACCCAAACAGAAACGTGCATGCCCAATCGCACACACACACACACACACACAGAAACGTGCATGCCCGACCACACACACACAGAAACATGCATGCCCGACCACACACACACAGAAACGTGCATACCCGACCACACACACACAGAAACGTGCATGCCCGACCACACACACACAGAAACGTGCATGCCCGACCACACACACCTGG
>JACXGK010013062.1:0-13448 GCA_016801125.1 Novumbra hubbsi
GACCAGGTTGGGTTTGGCGCTCTTTCTCTTTCGCCCGGGGTTTTCATGTTAGCAGGTTTAACGTTAGTGTGTTGGTTGTGTTTTGTTTGGCGTGGGCTACGGCCAGACAGTAGCCGGTGTTCGGTACGAATAAACCTTTGGTTCTCCTTCATCCCCTGTCTGGACAATTGATCCTTTCCGCGTAGCCAGGTCATTACAGATGGATCAACCCCCGCCTTCATCTACACAATTCATTAATAAGGCCCTTTTCAAACGTGGCTGACATGGCCTGGAGATCGACCATTAACTGCAATGCAGATAATTACATATTCCAAATCAACCATTAGTGAAGTTTCATTCACTGTAACAAATCCAACACACATCGTCACAAGGAAACAAGCACTCAACCTTGTCATGTATAAAAAAAAAAAAAAGTTCAAGGAAGTTAAGCAATGTTAATATTCCAGAACAGTGTTGCCAAACGTGACGGTTTCCAGTGCAAATTAGCAATTTTTTATGTGCGGTCAAAATTGGGCTTTGGTTGTCTAACTGGATATTTATTTGCATAATTCCAAGGCCTGTATTTGATTGTAAATTTCTAACACTTAAGATGAGGCTACAAATACACACAGCATGTCTGAATGGTGGGTGTCTCAAATTAGACCCTGAAGCTATTAAACATGCAGCACATCATTGAATGATACAAACTCAACAGACAATTTGAAATTACAAAAGCTTTATTTGGACTTCAGAGCTGTCTTCATTGGTACATAGCCACTTCATATTCTTTGAACACAAGTGAAATATTGCACTATGGGTTACAAAGTCTGCTGAAGCCAGACTAAATTAATTTGTTGCCCATTGCATTACAATATGCTCATTGCTGTTGACAGATACATGCATCATGACTGCAATTGCCATGAACCAAAATATTTAGCAAATAGAGATATGGATATTGGAGGTGTATGTTTTGTAAAGGACTCTCCATTGGCACGGCTTTAGACAGACTCCCGGTGAGATTGGAGGTGGTTAGTTCTCACCTCCACACAGGACCAGTAAAATCTTCTCATAGTCTCCCTGAGTGTCATCCTAAGGGGGTCAAGTAGAGGGAGGAGTTAGAACATTCTGATCATGTTCACACCATAACATTCTAGTTTCAGATGATTCACTAATGTTCCTCAAAACCCCTTTGGCTGGCACTTGTAAAATGCAAAATTCTACATTTTTGAAAACAATCACAACACTTGTTTCAGGCGCAAAGCCAACGAGGGGTCCCTAAAGTGTGGCAAGGGAGTCTCGGGAGCCAATGTGCCCCAACGAGGAACGGTCAGTATGGAGCAGCTCCTGGATGCAATATCACCACTACAAAAAGGTAGGCTAATACCATAATAAAAGATTAATATGTCCATGATTCTGATGTTTTGCAATGTAGGATCATTTTCCACGTTAAAATCGGTCTTAATTTGCTTGATGGCCCTACATATTGTAACTGGGCGTAATACAGTATATCCTTGGGATTCCGTAGCCTACATTTTATAATTAAAACATAAGTGATCCATAGAATTGAAATCACCAGATGCGAAGAACGGACAAAGCCTCAATATTCCTACAACCTATTTAAATCATCCAAAACGTGCTCTTTGGAACCAACCCGTCGGCCACTGCATCCATAACGGTCAATTTAGCTGTCATGAGTGTCCCCTAGGAAGTGTCCCCTAGGAAGTGTCTCTGCTGCAGGTAGTATTGGTAACTCTGATACAGGCCGCAATTCTGGATGTGAAAAGAGCTTTAAAATATCTGAATCTGGGAAAGGGTTTCTTAGTCTTTGCAGCAGAAAGGTTGACTCACCAGAATATCCTGGTAAAGGGTTTTCCCAAACGTATTCCTGTACTCCTGTTTGATCCAGGCCAGATCAACTTCAGACCGGCTCACCATGACCCGGGTCAGAATCTTGGTCCTAGTTCCTTTACCCTGGTGTAGGAGACAGACACACAAACGGAAGATTTACACAAGCTATAGCAAGCCAGGGAGCCAGAACCTGGTCTGTTTGTTTGGTCCTGTAGAATGTGAATAACAGTGTTTGTAGTGAAGATGGTCATATTAATAATAATAAAATAAAAAAAAAAATGCATACCATATTGAACACAACTGGTATCTGCTATAAAACTGATATATTTATCCGTATACACACCTTCATTGCCAAGTTGAGTATCTCAGCAAAAAAAGCCGGCTTGCTTCCAGCACACTTAACTGAAAGACAGGTAGGAAATCCAGTCAGATCCAGTCAAGAGAGCATACAAGAAACAACAACAAAAAAACAGGACATTGCTGGAGCATTTAGAAAACAGGATGTGCCTTGGATAATTGTTCCATTCCACCAACAGCATGTGCTTTTTCTGGAAAAACGGAGCCCATAGTGGATCATTGTAGCACTAAGACCCATTGAAGAACATGACACGGCTACAACGCATGCATAGCGGGGGGAAAACAGACTTGACGTGGGACATGAAAGCCAAGTCCATTATGTGATTACTCACCTACAGCCTTCAGACAGTTCTCAATGTCTCCTTTCAGTTCCAGGTCGATAGCCTTTCCCACATCCACTTTACTGTACTTTGAGTACCTCTCAAAGGCTGAAAGAAATTGACAGATTTCGGTCGTAAGCGGTGTATTAGCAAACGTTGCACCTGACCAAACGATCTGTGGACAAAAACAATGTTTTTGACACACACACTAGGATTGTTAAAAAGGTTCTCAAGAGTCCTCATTTAACATGGGATATTTAATATAAACCTCCCACTTCAAGACAATTATGCTATAATAGGAAAACCAGTCCATCATCCGATATCATTCAAAGTAGCAACATATCCCCATAAATACTGGCATAGTACAGGTTCTCTGGGGTCCATGCAGGATTGGCGTTTAAGTAAGCCAAACTTAAGATCTGTTTAAAAATAGCCTAATCAAAATTGTAAGGAAGTCATTTTAGGCTCAGCTTGTAAATGGAAAAACTACTTTAAAATAAAAATCTTATGCTACTCAAGTTCAGCAGTGAAGGTCTCCCATTCCTTGTTAACCTACAATGTTTTTTTCCTTGGAAATACAAATTAAGTGCAGGGTTTCCATTTTATGAGGTAATGTTTACTCACTGGCAAGTTTGCGGGATGTGCTTTAAAATATGCATAGAAACCCAAGGCCAGCATGTCTGTCAATACGGTCACAACTTCCCACCTGGCTCAAACTTGATTTAAGCAACTTCATTTTAAGTGATTGCTTACTTATTTAGGAGGCAAAGATGCACGTATACAGTCTGACTCACTCGTGTAGAATATTGGAAAGAAAAACCTTGGTCACAACTATTTCGACACAAACATGTCCTTTGTATATTCACTTTGGCGGAGCTGAGGAACACTTCTGGTGGTCAGGATGTCGATGAAGACGGAGCAGTCGGTCCCCTTCCTCTTCTCTCCAGCCTCATACAGGGCCTGTAGACCAACAGGGTGGACATGAGTAACACGCATGGACTGCTGCCTCTGGAGGAAACTGGAAACGTCCTGTCGTTCTTACCCGGGCATCACTGTCAGCAAGGTCCAGGTTCACAGTGGTGTCCTCACTCCTGTTGGCCTGAAGGTTTGAGGGAGACACGCCTGAAGCCCAAATCAGAATGACCCCCATTGCCTCACCCTACTAATAACCCACGTGCTGTCCCCTATTGCCTCACCCTACTAATAACCCACGTGCTGTCCCCTATTGCCTCACCCTACTAATAACCCACGTGCTGTCCCCCATTGCCTCACCCTACTAATAACCCACGTGCTGTCCCCCATTGCCTCACCCTACTAATAACCCACGTGCTGTCCCCCATTGCCTCACCCTACTAATAAACCACGTGCTGTCCCCCATTGCCTCACCCTACTAATAACCCACACGCCGTCCCCAATAGCCTCACCCTACTTACAACCATGTGCATGCAAAAACACACCTTGCAGAGTGAGAGCAGGGCATTCCTGAAGTCTCCGCCTGTGTCAGACTTGATGTCAACCTCCAGGTCCTTCTTGAATTCTGACCATGACATGACATTCTGACATGAGTATGGTCCAACAGTAATGTCACATCACATACAGGACCTTTCAGTTCATGTACAAACCTTCCTTGTAGGCCTGTTTGATCTCTCTGATCTCCTTGTTGGTCCTGGAGGCCAGGATTTCCACCAGGGTTTCCTCATCAGTACCCAATCCCTGAGAGATGAATGGTCCGGTCAAAAACATTGGGGCAGGGCCATGTTCAGTGTGCCGCAGAGAGAACCAGAGATTGCACCCTGGCACAGGGGGTTATTACCGAACCCTAATCACACCCACACCCTTTCCTGATCGCCTTCTCACTAGGAAATACAGTCCCACCCTTTGCTAGTCTAATACTTTGCACGTTCAACAACAGCGTAATAAAAAGAAATGGCGTAATGAGTCACAACGGACAAAATATAAAAAGTGGGTGTGATTTACAATAGACCCAAAATAAAACCATGACGAGTCATAGCTTCCTCTTCAGAAATACGGTATTAAAATGGACACTCAAGTGCTTCCATTCCTGGACCTATGAATAAGTCAAATTACTGAACAATGAATGATCGAACTTATAAACTCTGGTTATATAAAAAAAAAAAACAAAGGCTAAATAATGCTCGTGCCGTCCTCTCCGCCGGGAATGAATTGCTAAAGGGTGTGAAACTGCAGGATCTCATCTGGGTAAGTAGATAGCTAGAGTTAAAAATGTCAGACAACTATTTAAGTGGGGGCCAGAAAAAGAAAAGAAAAAGGAAATCCTAAATAGCATCTTGTCAGTGATTAGCATTGTGTACCTTCATGGCCAGTTTGAGCTGCTGGGCATCATATTGGGCCGGCGTCCTGAGCAGTGCCAGAACCACATCCTCCAATTCACCCTTTAAGGCTGCTTTCAGGGCAGGCTCCAGAGGCTACAGTGAGAGGGTTTATACACACACACACACACACAACTGGCTGAATTGTTGCCTAATTCTACTGACCCGAAACCGCCCTTGTGCCTCCGGCTAAACCGAACAAAGGGGGCCTCCGGCTAAACCGAACACAGGGGGCCATCTTACCTTTCCACTGGACTTTTCGTAGGAAGCTTTGATCTGCTGTCTCTGGGCGTTGCTCCTCTTAGCCAGCACATCGATGATGGTGTTCTCATCAACGCCTACGTCACAGAGACAAGATGGAACGGATGTGAACCGTCATCCGCGGACACCACCTTGCTGCAGCTCCCCTTGCGCTCCCTCTTGTAGAACAGACACTCCTGCTAGCTGCTCCTCTCTGAAAAGCACCTAGTTTGTCGCTCACCTTTGGCCTTGATGGCTTTATCCAAGATGCCGGCATCACCGACGGCACTGAAATGGGGGTCGGGGGTCACGGTGCCACCCTGTTTGGAAAAGGCCTGCGAGAGCACAACTTCACTTAGCTGCCTTGACATAAACAAATACAAGCCATTCCAAAAAAAAGCTAAGATAGAAACAGTGCACAAGACAGGGGGGAAAGAGCAAACATTTACTTTGGAGTTTAACATTGATTTTACTCCTAAAGTCGTTCTGTGAATCACACGTTAAGAATGGTCCTCCCTCCCTCTCCCCCCCTCCCCCCCATCCCTGCCTCCCGGTCTCTCTTTCCCCATGACCAACTCGCACTCCCTCGATCCCAATCCTCCATTGGAAGGGATTTGGCTGCACCTCACCACACATGGCCTGGTCATTCTTTCCACACTAGCATACCAAAAGAGGGGGAAAAGAGAACAGATCTGAGGAGTTCCCTCTAGGAAGTGAAACCGAACCGTACTGCGTCATCCCGTTTGCCCAAATACATAGTCTGCTGCAGGAATTCACTGATAAAGGACATGGTGCCAGTGTCTGCAGAAAGAAGAGAAAGAGTAGTGAGGAACAGCAGGAGAACAGGATTAAAAACATCCCCTGCACTGAACATCTACCGCATTTATAAAGGAGTTTGTGGAAATGCTCACTCTTTGTTGCCAGGATACAGCAAATACCCACATACATTTAGCAGACGGTTTTTAAGTGGTCTGATCCCCGCAAAACTAAAACATGACTCTTGACTATGACTGACTGATACTTGCATAAGCTCAGCATTCTATAAAATAAGTTGGACATGCCAAGAATCAAATAACTCAAAATCATAATGTTACACATTATTGACCAATGCATAACAAACTGAATATTGTATAAAGTTTACTAAATGTATATTTTACAATGTTACATAGTTAGGAATTGTGGGACGGACCACGCCTAACTAGATTCCATAAAACCTGTTACTTTCCAGAAGTTTACTGTTAGTTTCCAAAAGTTAAAGGACCAAACAGGATGTGCTACAACTTAGATTTTCGCCTATAATTCACTTCATCAAAGAAATAATTATTGGTTACCACATTTCACCAACTTGGCTTCCTGAAAAAAAATGTACGAGGCTACTCTGTATAATTAAAAACGTACGCGTTAATGTTAAAGCTATACAAAGTTTCAAAGTTCGAAAAAAGGAGGTTATTGTTACCTCGATCTCAGTGGATCTATTAAATACAAAATGGCATTCACTTACCGTTTGCCCAAAGTTATGGAACTATGAAAATCTCTCAGACTAGATTTCAGGGGCGTAGGGAAGTTGCACTCGTGTATTTATGATGAACCCCACCTAGCAACCGTGCAGCCCACACGCTCGTTCGACGCTTCCATTGGACAGGGGACCTAACCATCATTGCAAGGTTGCGTGAAACATTCCAAGCACGACCACAGACAGCGGTTGAAATTAACTAATAGCACCGACACAAAGTTTAATGAAAAGCACTTTACGTAGCATTTCTGAATGGTTGTAATAAAGGTTTTAAGTTGTCTTTAAATGTGAAAAATGATGACTATCTAGCATCTGTGTTAAGTTTATACGTCGCTTGAATTAACTTTGTCTGGACCGCGTTTTCGCGCACGCAACTCTTCACTGAGTTAGAGGAGGGTGGAGCAAGCGCGAGTGCAGCGTCATTTGGTTATAATTGTCAAATATTTGTTGTCTGCGTAAAAAAACGAAGGTTTTGTTACAGTGAGAACACCAACTTGGGGAAACTCAATTGGATGGGGTACATATGTCATACACATTTTATGTGGTGTGTCAGTCGCAGGTTTTCCAAAAACGGTTCATCGGCCTTTGCAGTAAGCTCATGAGCCGTCTATGGACATGGAACATTTAAAACTCGCGACTGATTGATTTGTTTGTCGCATTTTTTCTAGAATTATGATCAGAATAATTTCTAGTTGTTGTTTTGAGTCTAAAATCAATATTTGTTCATGGTTTGATTCAACTAAGCACTTTAGATTTTTTATTATTTTAATGGGTGGGGTTGAATCCGAACTTTTTGTGGTAACAAAGGAGTTTTTCACTCGTTCCATTAATAACAGCTGTAACTGTGAGTTACAATGTTGACTTTTCACCTTTAGTATAATCCATTTTCTGGGTTAATTTAGTTTGATCCTCCCAAGTGAACCATTTTTGTTTGTGTTTCCCACCCTTCCCCCTTCTGGCTTTAATGAAAGTTTACATAGGTGTATCTGTTCATTTTTAAGTTATTTAAAGGATTAATATGACCTGACAATGATCGCTGTTTATGCATTGATGGCATAGATGGTTTATGCATTGTTACCTCTAACTCTAACCCATTGTTACCTCTAACCCATTGTTACCTCTAACCCATTGTTACCTCTAACTCTAACCCATTGTTACCTCTAACCCATTGTTACCTCTAACTCGAACCCATTGTAACCTCTAACCCATTGTTACCTCTAACCCATTGTAACCTCTAACCCTAACCTATTGGTACCTCTAACCCATTGTAATGGGTTGGTAAAACCACCTCACATACCTGACACCTGATAAGTGACTATCCATACACACCTCTCACACGCAATCAGCATACACTGCCCACTGACCTACCAGACTCACTTCTTCAAAAGGCTTTTGTCATCTCTGTGCTATCGTGTACATAAAACCAAACACGCAGAAATCCTTTCCCGCTCAACTATGAATGCCCTGATTCATTCTTCTTTAAGGCTGGAACTGAAGTGTGCCAGAGTTTTGGTTCATTAGCTGGGCCCTGACTAGGTCCTGACACTACCTGACTATTCCTGCTCAACTTGTTTAAACATGCCATGCTTTATACAATAGACGTGTTGACAACAACCTCGAAAGCAGTTCTGCAACATGAAACAGCAGTCATTTTTTTAAATCACTGCCAGCAATTTAGCAATCTTGGATTATGGTGACCTCATTTTCTTTTGAAACTAAAACTCTGTTTAATATAATAGCCAACTAATAAGCCCCGTCGCCCAAACTTATTTGTTCTGCTTATTGCTGAGCTTTGTCGAGAGAATACAGCCCCGTCGCTTGTGTGAATAGAGTACAATTATTTTCTATCTTCATGAATGAGCTCACAGGACTTCTTGAAGTTATAACCCTGGGCTCCTTCACTATGCCAGTGGCGATTCCTTGAGAGTTCCTTCTGTCAATGAGTAATATCTCAAATTTGTGGTTTGCTAAGTTTCCTGCCATTGTCAAGGCCAAAAGATTGTCTGGAGCCAGGTGCCAATTATGTCTTCCGGAACAACTGGTTGCCAAGTCCCATGTCTTGATTATAGCCAGTTTGCTACAGGAAACATCGCTTAAGGTACAGGAAATGTAAATTGTTATATGGATAACAATTTATGGAAATATTTTCTAAGGGTAAAACATTTGACCTTGGGGGCAAGCCATTTTGAATTAAATTCTCCCTAAGCCTTTATAAACGATAATACAGTGCGTATTTTCATTTTTGACAGACTACGGGATGATTGAATTAGGATACAGTATAATCTCTTTAATCAGATTAGGATACGGTAGGATCATAACGTTGGCTAGATCAGGCAGCAACCTTTTTAAAGCGTGTTTTGTTTCACAACACCCCTGGAATACAGTATGTGTACCTGTCACGTGATGTCAACATAGGGGCGGGGCCTGCAGCACTGATCCCAGACCTGCCCCAAATCCATAAAGCATCTCAGTCGGGTCTTGGAAGGAGTTTTGCTTGTCAGATGATAATGACTGACAGTTTATTGGGGACCGGATCCTCGTCCCAAGAGGCTTTCTGAATGCATGCAGTGAGACACGATGTGGTGGGGGGTCCGTGGGCTAGCGATACAGCATCCAGTTACAATCTCAATCTCACACACTGGAAACCTGATGGCTAATTGTTGCTCAGTCTCCACTACAACCAGGGCAAGCTAATACCCAGGTGTGTAACTCAATATCTAAACTTTAATAATGAAAGAGTGTTCAGAGATTGTCTCCACGGAAAAGCAAGCAGAGGTCTAGCTTTTCCCTCCTTGGACAGAAGCAGGTCTCCGGACAGAAGCAGGTCTCCGGACAGAAGCAGGTCTCCGGACAGAAGCAGGTCTCCGGACAGAAGCAGGTCTCCGGACAGAAGCAGGTCTCCGGACAGAAGCAGGACAACTCAACAGCAGGGATCTGATCTGATATCAGGTGCAACTTCTGTCTTTGTTTCTTAGTGACACTGAGGTAACTAGTTTATTGACAGTACTGCAGTACAGTATGGTGTGCAAATTGTTGATGATAATGTTTTGACATTTCTGTCTTTGTATTTCATAATGTTGGTGTGAGAATTTGTAAATGTATACAACCAAGATGACTGTAAGCATTCGGCTACATGATTTGGAGAGAATTACTAGAATAATATGCTTTCAGACATCTAAAGAGTTTTCTGTGCATAGAAAAAATGATTCTTGCGAACACACACACACACACACGCACACACACACACACACAGACACACACACACCCTCATACAATTGCAAATAATATGTTAAGGAAATTATTGTTTGTTTAAATGAACAATAAGATCCTTGTAATTCAGACATTGTATGTAGTTTTTTCATGAATCCACCTTTATCCCTGTTTCACAGATTTGGGACAATAACCTAAATCTCTCACACATCCACACACTCATCCACACACTCATCCCCACATTCATCCACACACACATCCCCACACACATTCACACTCTTATCCAACACGCATCCACACACTCATCCACACACTTATCCCCACATTCATCCACACACACATCCACACACTCATCCGTCCACACATCCCCACACACATCCACACACTCATCCACACTCTCACATCCCACATCATGTATGTGAACTCCTTTGGGACGGAGGATGTATCCATGTCACTGACATTTCTGGGGAAGAAAGTAGGGAGGCATTGTTCTGTTGCCCCAGCATCAAAACTACGTAAGTAATCTGCCAACTGGCAAACACACACATGCACACAGCACACGCACACATCCCCACACACAACCCCCTAGACAGAGTTGGAGCTGGGCAACATTGAGGAAAATCTGATAAAATGACTCAACACATTTGATCCTAATGAATGTGAACAATACATTTAGAAACATTTTGTGCCCTTAAATCTCTGCTCTACATTTCTACTAGCTTGACATTCATTATATATTTAATGTATTTTGTGGATTTGATCCCTGCTTGGAACCTAGGAAGAGAAACCATTATTGAGTATCCACGTCTTTACATAGCTGGAATATAACCTGTCGTCTATTCAGGTGCCTGGGAGACAAACACCAGCTCACCATGTCTTGAGGTCCCAGTGGGGTCTTCGCAGATTGGCCACGCCCCCGTGGCTGTGAGAGTTGGGGAGGAGTTACCTGGGAGTGTACCTGACCTGAGAGAGGAGGCCAAACACTCCCGAACACGCCCGGTAGTACACAACACACACCTGGATCTGGAGCTGAACACAGGTCAGCACAAGAGCAAAACCTGTGTCAGACTATGAACAGTAAACATGATAAAGTGATTTACAGTCAACGCTTGAATCTGCCCTAACTTTCCCTTATGAGTAGGTCTTGTCCTAACACCAAATCAACATTCCCTCATGAGTAGGTCTTGTCCTAACACCAAATCAACATTCCCTCATGAGTAGGTCTTGTCCTAACACCAAATCAACATTACCTCATGAGTAGGTCTTTTCCTAACACCCAATCAACATTCCCTTATGGGTCAGAATCCAACATAACTCTAAATGATAAATCTAAACCTTTCAACTTTAAATCAGTCTTTTCTCCTTGAGATATTTGCATTGCTGATTTTTTTAAACCATGTTAAAATCGTATTACTGAATGGATCATAAATGTCTTCATTACACCAATTGACATTTGATGAGCAGAAAAAACACTGTCTCAAATAAATGGGACATATGTATTGTCAGCTCAAAACAGGGAGAAATTATCAATGTTTTTGTAACACAACAGCTCAGAGAAACTTTTATGCCAGGATTACAATACAGATGGGTTTCTGCATCTGACCAATAGTACTTAAAGATCGTGTCCTTGAGGGACAGAAACAAATCTATTACAGTCATCTGGCATCAAAGTATTTTTCGTGGACGACACTAGAAGTTCTTGATCCTTTTCATTGAATTCTGGATGTTACTAGAAGTCCTTGATCCTTTTCAGTGAATTCATGTTGATTTTTAACAGATCGAAACATAAAACTGAGGAACGTTTTTTTTTTTTACATAAAAAGTAACTGAACAATACAGCGTTTTTAAACCCAGTGGGTTTTACTATAAACAATTATAATTATTAGAGGAATTCGTAGGCCTAAGATATGAAGGCAGTATGGAAATGAAAACTCCTTTCGGTTATAGTTTATGTAACCCATGTTCCTTTCTTCATGACTCATCACTTCCCTCTCTCCACAAAAAGGGTTTTCTGGGAGATGCGGTACGACATGAGGACACACCCACGTTCTTCTTCTAGGAAAAAGAGGCAGAAAGAAAGAGAGAAGAAGGGAAGCGTTAATGGCCACCACATCTCAAGCACTGAACACCGTGGCTGGTCTTTAGCAAATCTTCATAACTAGGGACTAAACACTACTTAAAGACTGCATTTAAATACTAAGTATATTGTTGAAGACATACAGAGCACCTTTAAAGATGTGTTCAGTATACGTGTCTAATAATAACAAAACCTAACTTTGTATTAAACCATTGTTGTCAGAGCCATGTAAACATGTTTTAAACTAAAATAATAAAATATATAACGCTTGACTTAAAACAAAGTAGTGTGTGTGTGTGTGTCTGATGGAGAGAATATATACAGTATAGTACACAATGCAATAGATACTTATGTACTGATCTAGATATAGATCTATATATCTATCTATCTATCTATCTATCTATCTATCTATCTACAGCTGCCCTTCTTACTTGACCAAATATCGACTTGTTGATCTGACCTTCTTTCCTTGCTGGTGTCCAAACTGAAATAAAAACATCAGTAAATCACAACAAAACATTTTCTTTTGCGTGTGTGTGATTCTGTGTGTGATGTGTTGATTAGTTCCTGTTGCTGTCCTTTGAATGTATTTGACTAGACTAGAGTTTGTGAGGTGGACAAGAGTATGCAACAGACATACATTCTCCACACACTACACCTCCAACCCTAAAACAATATATGTCTGAACAATAAGCTGGATTGTAACCACTCTTGTCTTTTTAAGTGGCGTCTCCACACAAAGCCCTGTGGTTGAAGCGGTGGTCCACGTTTCGCCGCTGGATTGGAGCAGACCGTAGAAATGAGCCTGGAGGTGTGACCATTGATCAAGGTGCTGTATGCAGGAATACAAGCAGGATGGGCTGTTACCATGAACACTTTAATATCATACACTGTACAGGCAAGGCACTACACTGGAGGTAAACACGGTTATCATTTAATATGTAATCAAGGAAGGGTTGCCAAACATTTCTAAATGCAAAGAATGTTTTCTTAACAATATACCAAATTATACTGTGAACATTTAGCAAGGTTTAGGAGTCTGTATGAAAAATACAGACTGTGTGAGTTCTGTCCTTTAGTCATCTCTGAGTCACTGCCTTCTAACGAGCGTGGGAGGAGTCGGGAGATGAACGCAGAGGCCATGGATGCTATGATGTACATCCCCTATGAGGCGGCTGAGCTCTGCATAATGCAGGTACATAGGCACTTCCACCTGTCAGAGAGGATCTAAGGGGGGAAATGAGCTTTCAAATAGTTTTCAACCCAAGTAGACATCCAGTGACTGAATACACAACAAATGTGATGTTATTAACATAGACATAATGAGATAGGGTGACTATAATAATCAACATAATCAATAGGGTGACTAAAGGACTGGACATAGACATAATGAGATAAGACTGTCAATAGGGTGACTAAAGGACTGGACATAGACATAATGAGATAAGACTGTCAATAGGGTGACTAAAGGACTGGACATAGACATAATGAGATAAGACTGTCAATAGGGTGACTAAAGGACTGGACATAGACATAATGAGATAAGACTGTCA